>CAAKHD010009917.1:0-11617 GCA_901007705.1 Fistularia tabacaria | reverse complement strand
TATTCAAGAATTTTAGACTTAAGCAAGTGTGCGTGTGTGTGTGTGCGTGTGTGTGTGTGTGTGTGTTTGTGTATATATATATATATATATATATATATATATATATATATATACATATATACACATACATATATGTACTCTGTGTAAAAATAAATTCCAGTCATTTTGAAGTGCCCGGATTGATCTACTTTCATTCTGATATTGTAATGATACTGAGCGCATCATCAAAGCAGCGCGAGCCCCTGATTTCCGACACAATTATCTTAATGAGTTATAACTCGCTAAAATGTTGCTGAACGTTGTTAAACACGGAGCTCAAAGTTATGTTTTATATGATTCCATAATGCTGCCGGCGCTACAAAACCCGCGCTACAAAAACAGCTTGGAAATCTTCAATCATTAGCAAACGCGCTGTTAATAGCCTCTGAAATTTATATTTTTCCGTTCAAAATTTTCTGCAGGGATTGTTCTGTCATCTATTGATTTTATTTCTCTACTTGCTACTGCATGTGAAATTTGAGAATGAGAGTTTAAAAGAAATACCGCCCAGGCGTCCAGAGCCCAACAGTTTCTTTCACATTCATCCATCAGACATGAGCATAAGTAGTACATAGAGGTAGGTTTCCATGAATTAATGTTTATTACACCAGAACAACTCGAGAGTCTTCATCTGGTACGAGTATCTATTAGATGGATATAAATGGCGCTGTGCGGCAGCAGAGTACATCCTGCAGCTCCGATCATCCGTTCTCCGTTTGTTCCGCTTTGTCCTGTTCCCAGCGAGCACATGTCGCTCCTGGCCTTGAGTTTCTTTGCGGCTCTCAAAGTTCCGAGTCCTCTGTCTGTACGGTCTTGAGTACATTCACGAGGTGTTCTCCTTTAGTAATTGGAGGACCCCTGTCATGGCAAACTCAAGGGCTTTTTGTGCAGGTGCGTCAGTTAGCATTCTTCGCTAATATATGTGCGCGCGTGTGCGTATATATATATATATTACTATATATTACTATATATTATTAATTATATATATACATATATATACATATACATATATATATATGTATATATATATATATATACACATATATAAATATATATATACATATATATGTAAGCTGTGTAAAAATAAATTCCAGTCATTTTGAAGTGCCCAGATTGATGTACTTTCATTCTGATGTTGACATGATACTGAGCACATCATCAAAGCAGCGCAAGCCCGACATTTCCGACGCAAATACCTTAATGATTTATAACTCGCTAAAATGGTGGCTGAACGCTGTTAAACACGGAGCTCAACGTTGTGTTTTATATGATTCCATGATGCTGCCGGCGCTACAAAACCCGCGCTACAAAAACAGCTTGGAAAGCTTCAATCATTAGCAAACGCGCTGTCCAGTACATGCGGAGAAATTGACAATTAAGCTAACTTTGACTTTGACACATGACTGCAGTATAAGGGGTATAAAGGATGAAAGAATGAATGACTTGAAAAATAAACAAAAAGGTTGGCTGCGGTTATCTTCTTAACAAGAATAAAATACAGACAAAATAAACCGTATAGCAGTAGAGGGCAAAGAGTTTGTCTAATTTCCCGAAGAGAAGATTGAAACTCTGACATATCGAGCTCTGAATGCTAATTTCTTCGTCTTTTTCTTTTTTTGTTCTTAGCCGCCGCGTCAAACGGAGCATGAAACAACTCTGTCTCAACCTAAATCACAGATGTGACATTAAAGCAACATTTTTTAACAGAAATTATTTCCTGAAGGGGACGCCCCATCGCCCCCAACCCCGCCCCCCCGCAGGCGTTGGGTGACAAGCGAAGTGAAACGGCATGAAGAAAAGAGATAAAACCGAGCGACCCGCCTTTGATGGATTTCCACGCAGCACGGAAGTTGATTTCATACTGGAGATTAATGGCCGACGCTTTGTGCATTAAGGCTGAGCTGCATTAGCAAATAAACCCAGATTAAATACTAACGAGTAAACTTAATTCAGTCCGAGATCATCATCATGATCAAGTAGCTCAACAGAAAAATAAACAACTGAAAAGGTTTATGACACGGCGTGAAAACGACCAATTGTCAAGAATAGAAAAGAACTTGTGATATATAGCCGTAAAAGGGTAAACAAAATTGGATGTATAGTTTGTAGTGATTGTGGCTAAAACAGACGATTATTATTCAGTATTAAGATGTGATCTCACCTGTGGGACTCTCCTGTCCACCGGCAGCAGCGGCGTCTCCTTGCTCCTCTGCAGGTGGAGCGGCGGGATTGGCGGGAGTGGCGGTACCAGCGGTGTACTTCTTACTTCCGCTGTAGTCCGTGCTGCTCTCGTCGTCCCGGACGGTGGTGGCCGCCGATTGGATACCGGAGTCCGAGGCGTAGTAGGTCTGCTGCCACTCTGCGACCTTCACCACGCTGTCCGCCTCGCTCACTGCAGAAAACAGGGTCAGTGATATCACACGCAGGCAGTACAACCTGAAATACTCCAAAGTCACACTCTATGGTGAGGATTCTACCGATGTACCTGCAGGTTTCTAATGCTACGTACAAGCCTTGCTGTTTCCGTAGTACAAAAAACACCCTTGCAGTAACGCCAATATTACATGGGGCAATTCATTGATTTTCTTTATCCATACCGCTTCCTTGGACTGGAGCCAAAGCATAAATATGTAGAATAAATAAATAAGTATATGAAATAAAGGTAAATAAAAATAAGGTAAAACTAAAGTGAAAAATAAGTGAAGTAAA
The DNA here is from genome assembly GCA_901007705.1 of Fistularia tabacaria. NCBI lineage: Eukaryota > Metazoa > Chordata > Actinopteri > Syngnathiformes > Fistulariidae > Fistularia > Fistularia tabacaria. The sequence continues at coordinate 8,869 of CAAKHD010009917.1, read as the reverse complement.
CGCCATCTGTAAATATACTATACATCTGTGTTAATGCCTGTATAATGGTTTTACATCTGTAAATAATTGTACATCCCTGCAAAGGGCAGAAGAAAACTGCACATTTGTGCAATGCGCTCTGCATTTATACAATAAATACAACATTTAGATTGTTGTTTATTTTGAGAAGCCTTTGCTCAGATGTATCTCTGTACCAACATTACTCTATTGGAACCAGCCAAACGGCCCCAAACTGTTGGCATTTAAAAAAGATCCTCGCGCTGTTGCTATGAATATATTTCGAGCTTTGGACCTAAGAGCTTCCGATATATATTTGGTGGCGAGTCCAGGCTGCTATGTTACTTATTTTAAGCCAAATTGCAGTTAAACAAAGCAGCGCTGGAAAACGGAGGGCGAGAAAACGAGGAGGAAGCAGAGAGGAGAAAATGTAACAATACCAGAATATCGAATGAATTTCCTCGCCATAATCTGGCATGTTGATGCCAAATAAGGAAAAATCTGTGGATCATCCAAGCGGTAAAGAACTGCACACCAGTAAAATTTAACAAAATGGCTCGAACAAGTGGCAAAAACCACTGATGACAATCGAAACAGAGGCCTTACAGAATATTGGATATCGACTGAATATCAGATTGTTCTTTACAGCACACAATGATTATGTAGCCATCAATCTTCAATTAAAATCAAGCGGTGGAAAAGTTCAACAATAACGGCGTATTCATATTCAACAGTTACGGCGGCAAGCCACTTACTTTGCATGGACATCATGTCCGTCCACTGGTGCCACTGCCTTCACTGACCTGCAGGGGGAGGACGTTCATCATTAGGTTCGCAAACAGGATTGAGATTAAAATTAATCCTTTGCGAAGGATTAAGACTTTAATTGCCATATTCCGCAAAGCATGTTAGGGAATTAGCTCTTGGCATAATCCTCCGAGAAGTGCATGGGAACATGCTGAGCGGCCAGCCTTACATTTGCTTCCAGCGAGTCCAGTCACGTGGGCGGTGTTTATTAAACGCTTCAGGAACCATAATGGAATATATCGAATGCGCGATTAATCTTGGAGTGTGACAATACACACTACGATCTTGAGTGACTGATCAAGGACAAATACAATGTAAGGTTGTGTAATATACACATCATTCCATTTATCCATTAGCTATCCCGCTTATTGAGTGCAAAGCTGGGGTGGAGTCAATCCCAGCGGACATAGGAGGCGGGTTCAACATGGACCGACCGCCAGTGATCAAATGGTCGAAATCTACAACTGTCCGATCTCCTGTTCAGATCGGGAGACTGAGCCTGTAACTGATGAGCCTTAAATTTAGCCGCTGCTTTTCCTTTCCAAGAGAGCCAAGAGAGCTCAGGACCTCGTTGGAAGAATGCTGCCGGATCCAAATCTCCTTGCTGTGAGGTGAAAGCGCTGACCGCCGCACCGCCTTGCAGCCCAAAGATCTTTATCCCGTGTTTTCTAATTAATCAGCTCCCGATAATTTCACCCCCTCCGAAAAAAACAAAAACGCATGTTCTCTAAGCCTCTTACACCGATTTCGTTCATTTTATTAAACGTATTAATCACTTTATCTGAAAAAAGAAAATAACCAGCGATAAGCTCCCGGTGTATCTCACGGTGTCGTAACCCTTGACAAAGTAGCATGGCAATTAGCATCTGTACCAGTGAGGAAGCACATCCATTCCTGCTGGGAAAGGACCTGCAGCATTGGAAAAAAAAAAAAAAAAAAAGAAATTGCACCGCTAAGTTATACCCCTCCAGAAGTAATGGCTTCTGAAAGGTCAGCATCTCATCTCCGCTGCCGGGAAGGGGGACCTTTTCTCACTTGGACAGGATGTAGTCACACTCGGGTTCAGCTCACTGGGATCTAATGACAACTGAAATTAGGGGTGGAGGGTAAAGTTCTTCCAGGATCAGTCCCAGCTATTCATCAGACACTTGGTTTTAAAAAAATAAGTGCAATGATAAACTAAAAGAAACTGATTGGTCTGAAAGAACTACTGAGGTTCCTCAGTGGAGTGTGGGTCCCCCTGGCTGACCACCCTGGATGATCCCTCTCCTCACCACTCACATGGAAAAAAAAGACACATTTGCATTTCCTTCCCTTGAGACGCCGAAGGATTTGAGCGAACAAACACAGCGTCACTAATCCGATCTAATTATCGATCAAAGCGCGGTGCTTGTATGCCCATTATCAAAATACCCTATATTATATGAACCAGAAAAAAAAAACATGTCCCTCAGTCATGTTTGATTCTCCAAAGTTTGGATTAATTTGCTAATATCCCGGTTAATATCCATTAACTCTCGACGATAAAACTGAGAAACATGAATATACATTTCAGACTGGTGTCTGGGAATCCGCGAGTCACCTCTTAAATCTTACTGGGTTTATTCTCATCCTTATTTCCCGACTCTTTCCTGGGCTCTGATAATATATCAAAACATAACCACTTTCTTTTTTCTTTTTTTGCACAAATGCGACTTCGCACTGACAAAAACCATCATGCTGCTGTTGTCCATGTACTTTTATTGTACCACCTACTGACCTTTGCACTTCGCTGTACACTAAAAAAACACTCTGCTGCTACTTTGTCATGCTGACAATTATCAGTCCTGATCTGCTTGCACATTATACGTCATACTTCATAGTTTAATGTTTACTGTTTCATGTGCACTTTCCTGCTAATTTGGACTCTATCATGATTATGATTTTGTTCATTTCATGTCACCGTGGGATTGTGAGAAACGTCTTCTCGATTCCTCTGTATGTCCAGTATATGCGGAGAAACCGACGATAAATCTGTCTTTGACTTTGACGTAATTGTAACGTGATGAACAGCATTGCTGCCACCTGGAGCTCTCGAACGAACAAAAAGCCAGACGGTAATTTGGGCGGGAAAAGATCAACTGGAAACTAGAACCCCCGTAGCGCGTGAGTCATTTCCGCTTTTGACTATTTTAGATTTGGAGTGTCGACTCTGAGAAGAAAGAGCAAACAGATTAAAAAAAAAACAACGCGTCTTCACGTGCGAAGTGCGAGACAACTGAGATGTGGTACGTTTAGGACAATTTTCTCCATTTGTAAGATCATTTCAGCACCAAAGTTGCTGCTTTGCAACTTTTTCTATTGCGCGAATCTCACGGGAGACGCGAACACGCCCTTGAATGCACTTGAATTCCTTCATTGTAATTGATTCACTGCACAAAGACCAGCATAATTACTGCGATATTAAGCTTTGTCCCCAGTCTGTATTCCCACATTTAATTAGATCAGCTGCATGGGATTTCACCATTTACGATGTTTCTGCTTGTGAAGCGCTGCCACGAGGTGACACCAGGGGCGGGGGGTGAGCAAGATCAACTTCTTCCATGTTACTCGGGGGCGGCGGGCCGTGGAAGAAAAAGTCACATGTGACGGGCGAAGACAGGCAGCCTGAAAAGGTGAGGTAAGTGTAACTGAATGCGGGCAAGAAATGTAATGGTAAAAAAGGCCCAGTTCTTGCCAGATTAAGAAAAATATCTTGATAAGGAAGTTCTGTATGGTGCAGGATGTCATTAAAGCTTCAAGAAATTTGTCAGGGGAGGAACATCACCCACTTTCGGACGGAAGATTTTTGTCCAGCTCCAATTTGGTTCCAGGAAATACCCTGCTCCGGGGGAAGTTTTTAGTTTTGCATCCCCGGCGAGGGACCGGGGAGGGGAGCGTTGTGACGCAAGCGTCTGCAGCGTCCGCCTTAAACGACAAACTCAAAAACAAACAACCGCGAGGAAGACAAAGACGACACGGACAACCAAGAACCAAGTCGCCAGAGCATTCATGTTGTGCCGTGAGCTAAATGGTATTTCTTTTGACCAAAATGTTTTGTTCCACTGCATCCCTGGAATCCCTTCCGCGGTGAAGCAGGCCAGAAGAGCTCGCCCCTCTTCATTGGTCCATTTTGTTGCGTGACCAGTGCGTGACCATTGACGGCAATGCTTTTTGTTAAAAAAGGCGCGAGGCGGTCCACAAGAAGCACCCGATTAACGGCGTTGCTTACCACTTCAACCGATCACCAATGTCGCACGACTTCCAATGGAGCTGTGAAAAGACGTTCCCTCAAAGCAGGAGCCAAAATGGTTTCTAGCGACTGAGGTCCACCGTTCCTGCTTCCTATGCTGGCCAGATGCAAAAAGAAACTACTTCCTGGAAAAGGTTCTAGGACTGGCAAAAAGTTACTATAGGGCAAAAGGGGCCTATTGTCAAAGACTTTCTTCAGTTCTTCATTTACAAATCATGCATTCAGATTTGAATCTCTTTGAAATACCATCCAAGCCCCCATACCCTTATTTTCTAATAGGAAGCAAGGCATGAAAACTGTGCAAAAGTGCAGGGAAGCGTGTGTTCCCTGCACCTTCCACAGCGCGGCCCTTCGCAGCGGCGGTGCGTTCACGGCCTCCTGAGCACGCTGTCAGCCCTTGTGTAAATTGCTCTGCGCTGCCATATGTTTGCCAGAGTCCCCGACTAATTAAAAGCGAGCAGTCTCGGTGCGACACACAGACGGGTTCAAATGTCACGGAGAGTTTTTGCCGATGGATCGCTCCCTCACCGCTGTTTAAACACCGCGGCGCATTTAAGCCCCCACTTACCACTTTATTCTGAAAAAAAAAAAAAGCTGATGTGGTGTAATACGGTGTAATAAATCTTCCATCGTTAGGGTTCCATTGTTTTTCCTTAATATGGCTGTGAAAGGTGATTTATTGGGAGCGGGATGGACAAAAAAAAAATACCGGACAGCAACTGCTGAGCCCAGGGGGAGAGAGAGATGGTTAATGTGGCCGGGGGATAATTAAGAAAAGGAGGGAGGCGGAGCAGAACACCATCCGCCAGATCTGGGGTTTTCAAAAAAAAAAAAATTTAAGCACTTAATTCTCCATGCAGGAGCTAAAACATTGTGGATTCATGACGAGAAACAGGCTGTGAGGGACAAAAAGGAAACTAAAAACTAGATCTGTATTGCGGGGCGGGGGAGCCTTTTCTGACAATGATCGATATCGACAATTTGCATCAACACGTATATATCTGCTTAGGTATGGAAAACCGCAAGTAAGGCGCATAATGTAAATAAACCGAGCGGGATAATGAAGATTAGTATAATTCCGTATAAAAATGTACTCATAAGCTCTTTAACAAACACCGAGCGAAGATGACAGCCTCACTAACGTGGCTTTAAAATGATGTGGAATTTTTAAAATTCATATAATGAGAATTTATCTCATAACGGCGCGGTCGTTCTTCTTTCGACCGCCTCTTGTCGCCACACTGCCGATGGGCGGGAGGTTTAAAGTTTGAAAAGGTGACCGGTCGCCAGCGTCCTGTCCTCCCTCCCTCAAGGATCTTGGAGATAAATCGATCGGTTGTTTTAATTAACGGAAGAAAACCGATACGGGTCAATTAGCACAAATCAAAGTGTTTATTGTGTTTATATAGGTGAAGATGTGTTTCAACCAAAACTAGTAGTTCTTTTTTTTCCTTCTTAACGATTCAGGCTCCGGCGAGCTTGACAGGAATAATTCATTCATTCATTGATCCATTCATTCATTATCCATACCGCTTATCCTGCACTCAGGGTTGCAGGAGTGCTGGAGCTGCTATTCGGCAAAATAAAGGGTTCACCCTGGACTGGTCGTCAGTCGATTGCAGGGCCACGTATGGAGACGTACAATCCTTCACCCTCTCACTCACTCGTCATATAGAGACGTACAACCATTCGTCCCAGTTGTCTCCAAAAACAATCTGTCCAACAAGCTATTTATTCATTCATTCATTCTCCTCACCCGTGCGGTTCATAGAGACGTACTACCATTCCGGCTCAGATTCACGACATATAGAGAAATACAACAATTTACCCTCTCATTCACATCTCCTATAGAGACGTACTACTATTCACTCACTCATTCACACATATGGGCATTTTAGAGTCTTCCATCGACCTACTGCGTGTTATTTTTGGGCTCTGGTTTTTGTGTAGGAAACCCGTGCAGGGACTGGGACAGCAACCCCCTGTCCAGATGGAACCGGGCCCCTCGTTGCTGTGAGGTGGAAGCGCCAAAAATTCATCCATTCCATCGTCTGCCCTCAGGGTCGCAGGGGGATGCTGGAGCCTATCTCAGCTGCCATCGGGCGAGAGGCGGGGTACACCCTGGACTGCTCAATCAGTCTGGGCCACATATACAAACAGACAACCGTTCACTCACTCACTCATTCGGGGCAATTTTCCCAATTTTTTTTCCAACTAACCTGCTGCATGTTTTTGGACTGTGGGAGGATACCGGAGAACGCGAAGAAAACCCACGCAGACACGGGGAGGACACGCAAACTCCATACAGAAAGATCCCCCTGTCGGAATCAAACCAGGGTCCTTCGTGCTGTGAGGCCGAAGCGCTAACCGCTGCGGTGCCAAACAGTGAGTGTACAACTGTTCAATGTTTTTGGGCCTCAATTTCGAACCCGCCCACTCTGTCTCAGCTGACGGAAAGGAGCGCGGGGAAAGAGACCCGACCGTCTCCACGTCTGTAAAACCAACATGAAACACCCGCCTGGGCGGGAACGCCTGACGTGTCCGTACTGACAACACCACAGCAAATGCAACACGTCTATTTGAAACCGTTAACAGGGTCGATGACAGAGGGTTGGAAGCTCAACGAAGGCTGTGACCACCTCGGTCACTTCGTCTCAGCTCAGACCGGGATGCTACTTTCTCTCCTCTCCCAGTGAGGACCAAATTGCTACATGTCCTGTAGCAATTTGGTTATGCTAATGAAATTGATGGGGTAGTTTATGGGCCATTGATGCAAACACTGAGAGAAAATGGATTTGTGTGGGAGTCCAACGTGAGGAAAGACCTCGTTGGCATTTTTATTCTCCTTTGCATTTGTTTACATGAGGATTATTGCATTACAAAACATTATTATGCAAAATGCACCTCTGCGTTGTCGTTGCGCTATTTACTGGCTTTTTTGCTCGCAGACAAACTTATTCCTTCTGTTTCACACCACTGGACCTTAAACTAACTTACCACTGTAATTAGCAGGACCAAATTGCCGTGGTGCCTTTGAGTCCCCGCAGCAGCTGCAGTCGCATCGAAGGTATCAGAGGATTTAGCGGGACAGATCCTCTGCAGGGGTCTGGGTCTTAAGTGATTCACAGCCGCCTTTTTATACAACTTTTGGTTATGAATTAGCGAGTTGGAGGAGGCAAGGAGGCTCGGTGGTTGGCGCTTCCGCCTGTTAGCAAAAAGGTTCCTGGTTTGAATTCGGACCTTTTTCTATATGGAGCATCCAGGTTCTCCCTGTTTCTGCTTTGGAGGGGGTTCATTGGAGTGAATGATGGAGCGAATGGTTGGATATTTCATGTGAATGAGAGAATCAATGATTGTGTTTATTGTAAATGAATAAAAGGCTAGTTGGACAGTTTGATTTTGTAGGGAAAGGGGTTAATTCACTGTATTAGTTAACTTGGGATTTTTCACAGCTTTTTGTCTTTTTTTAAATCCAACGAAAAGTTGCCACATCAGAACGGCTTTGCTGATCAAAAATATTTAGTTATTCATTTTTGGTGGCGTGTTTTGCCGGAATTTTCTTTTCGTCCATGAGAATGGCGGCAAAGTCCTTCTGTTTGATTTTCAATTGCCTTCCACTAAAAATCCACAGGCTGATGAAACAGTCGATAATCTGCCGTGGTAGCCAGGAGCCCACTAATTGTTAATAATTGGTTTAAAGATGGCAGATTAACCCATCGAACCTTCTTTAAGCCTCCAGTCGCTCAGAGCCAACGTTATCCGTTGCAGAGAACACATTCAGATGTCTCAGCCTGAACTTTTTCATGGCAGAGAACATAATTATTGATCTCTGTGGTCTTCGCAGGCTGCGAAAATCCTTAATCGCTTTTCGGCTGAATTAAAAATCCACATGAGAAAAAAACGGGATCTGTGATCAGGACGGCACCAATGGCCGCCGGCTCTGCTGTGATAACCCACGCAAAGTATCAAGGCGTGAGTTTGTGTGATAAATATGTCATTATGTGTGTATTACGCATGTTTTCATCACGCTTATACCTGCTCCACGCCAGAGGAAGCGCTGAAAACCCAGCCTTGTGTGAGTGCAGAGGCGCAGCCTTCGCGTGTTGAAGGTTACAGATTAATGGATTGCTGTGACAAAACTAATTAATCTGTGAGTGGAGATTTGAGAGCTTTCCGCGGACGATTTTTATGAGCTCAGAACACGAAATCCTCATCCGGAGGCTTTTTTTTTTTTTTTTAAACTGACGTGTCCTCCGGCGATTTCATCGGATTCTGGGCACTGGAGAAAGTTATGGAGAGACGGCCGATATGAAAGAAACTCAAGTGCGAACTCCTTGGTGAATGCCAAAGTCAATGGAGGTGACGGGTAAGTGGCGGCAGTGGAGGCGGCGGCGCAGACGCGTAGCAGAATAACCGATGCAAGAGCTGCAGTTATCTGCCATAGTAGGCTGACACTGTCTTCAACCATGAGTTAGTTAAAAATATTCATTCATTCATTCATTCATTCATTCATTCATTCATTCATTCATTCATTCATTCATTCATTCAGCGAATGCCTCCAAGCTAAGTGGTACCCAAGGGTCAATTTCTTTCAAAGAATCCAGGAGCCGTGCTGTGGAAATAGCCCAGAGCAACTCAAACAACATTCCAAACAAATTAAGATAGATTTTATTCTTACATTCATTCATTCATTCATTCATTCCTTCCCGCCGAGCCTGCACTCAGGCTCATGGGGGAGGGGGGGGGGGGGGCGGACCGTTTTATAGCGGTTTTTGGGGGCGGGGGGGGGTTCAT
>CAAKHD010009916.1:8685-22308 GCA_901007705.1 Fistularia tabacaria | reverse complement strand
GCCCCTTTCAACCCCTCCCCCCCCTGAGGACCATTTCTATCGCACCTCCTCCTGAGGACCTCCTTCAATAACACCTCCTCCTGAGGACCATTTCTATCACACCTCCTCCTGAGGGCCTCCTTCCATCACACCTCCTCCTGAGGACCTCCTTCCATCACACCTCCTCCTGAGGACCTCCTTCCATCACACCTCCTCCTGAGGACCATTTCTATCACACCTCCTCCTGAGGACCTCCTTCCTTCACACCTCCTCCTGAGGACCTCCTTCCTTCACACCTCCTCCTGAGGACCTCCTTCCATCCACCTCCTTGCTGGAGGTGCTTCTGGTGGGAGAGGCCTCAAATCCCGCACCAAGCTTAACTATATATATGTATTTTTCTATCCATTACATATGTATATGTATGTGAAAGATCTGAATTTAAATTCATTCATTCATTCATTCATTCATTCATACATTCATTCATTCATCCATTCTCTCTGGCTCTGGACCAATCCCGTCTGACTCTGGGGGAGGGGGCGGGGCTTTACCTGGATGGCTCAGCTGTCAATCAAGCCGCCATCACACCTCCTCCTGCTCCAAGCTCGGAGGAGGAGCTCCAACGGCTCCGCCCTTCAGTATCTCCACGCTCTCAAATGGATCAATGGACCAATCACCGGCTTCCTTGGGGGCGGAGTCAGCCGAGGGGACGGCCCACTCACACCTTGCAGAGCCAGCTGAGGAACAAGATCACCAAAGATGATCAGGAGGGGCTTCCGAGAACCCGACCCTCAGGAACCCTCAGCTGAAGGTTCTCCGTCTCCAGAGGAGGAGGATGAAGGACAGCACCATGCTCTGCCACGCCAGAGGGAACAAACCCTGGGAACCGTGCGGAGAACCCGGTGCGGACGGCGGAGGGATCAGCTGGAGCCTCATCCTAATTTCTGCTAATCCCGGATTATTAGACTCAGAACAACTGGAGCCGCCGGCTGGAGGAGCTCCAGCTGAAGGAACCAGAGGTTCCACCATGACCGAACCACCTCCTGACGGTTATCAGCTGTGTGAAATCTCTGTGGGTTCTCTTCATCTTCTTCTCCCTGGGTTTACCATATGTTCTCCTACTTAGGTTCTCTCCATGTTCTCCTGTCTGAGTTCTCTCCATGTTCTCCTTCTCAGGTTCTCTCCAGGTCTTTGTCTTCCTCCTGATGTCCAAAACACAGTCAGCAGGTTCATGTTGGTTCTAAACTGGGTGTGAATGAGAGGGTGACTGCCTGGATTTCTTTGATTGACAGCTGTCTGTTACGGTTAAACCCCGCCCCTTGCCCCGCCCCCCGGCCCCTCCAGCACAGACCTGACTGAGAAGAGCTGCAGCTTTCAGCAGTTTGTTGATGTCACTGTTAAATCCTGGCAGATCCCTGATGCACACAGACGCTGTGTGTGTGTATGTGTGTGTGTGCGTGTGTGTGTGTGTGTGTGTGTGTGTGTGTGGGTGTGTGTGTGTGACATCTTGCCACCAGCAGGGAAAGAGTTCAAGCAGCGAGTGGAAGGAGGAACATGGTGGTGATTTAGGGGGTTGGGGCAGTGAAGCGTCCAAACCTGGCGAGCCCGCTGATGACGGGGCCCTGGCCCCCGACCTCCACCGACCTCCACCGACCTCCATCAACCTCCATCGAGCTCCATCGAGCTCCATCGAGCTCCACCGCCCTCCTGGTTGCAATGTACGGGGCGGTGGGGCGTTCACTGACAAACAGGAGTGTGGTAAACCCAAAATCCTACCCTGTCAGCACATTGCCGCAAAAACAAACATCAGAGGGGTTCCCTGAAGTGTCCAGAGGCGCGAACGAGTCCCGAAATCGACCCCGCCTCCCAGCGCCATGACACCTGGGATTGGCTCCGCCCCCACAGCCAGCTCGTATGCAGAATTAGCAGTGTAAACGATGAATGGATGACTGAACGAACGACAGCACACAGGCGGTTCAGCGTTACCCAGTCAATAGCTAACCCTTGCAAACCTGTTGGTGGGAGGTTAGCAATTCAATCTTTCATTCAGTCTTTCATCCAGTCGCCAACCATTCATTAATTTATCACAAGGTTACGGTTTTTGATGCTGATAATTGCACCTCATTAGTCTTGGCGATGGAGTCTGTTAGAACATGATGAATGAATGAATGAATAAATGGATGAATGAATAAATGAATGAATGAATGAATGGTTTGAAGGTGAAGAAACAAAAAAAACAAGCACCATCTGATTAGCGCTGACATACTGGACATTTGACCTTGAGGCAAGGGGCGGGGCTTGACCGGGATGGATCAGCTGTCAATCACAGACATATACATATATCATTTTCCATGTTTAAAAGGGCAAATTTGGAAATAACCTATATGTTACAATTTATTTTACTCTGAAGCATCAAAAAAAACAAACAGAAAAAAAGAACAGTAAACAGTAGCTAAAAAAAAAAAACTCACCCAAAACAGTGAATCATCTCCGTCTGAATTCCGACGGTCGGAGAGTAAACACTGACCCGCGGAGGAAAATCGGAAAATAGACTGAACATTCTGTTCCTCTAAGCCGGTTCCTCAGAGGGAATGTTATGTAACCAAGAGAGAACCGCATGTTCTAAGATCCACGCAGGGAGAAGGGGGTTCTGAGCAGATTAGATTTCACTCGCTCACGTTCTTACTTCCTTAAACGTGGCATCAAAAATTCATCCCCGCCAGACGTGGGGATCACAACAGGCTCGGCGCTACAGCTGTCCTCTGAATAATTCACCCCCGGATAACGATCGGCCGGCATGGGGGCGGGAGGGGGCGGAGCCTGGGGACGATCAGGGCTCCGTGGAGAGTCGGAACCCCTTGACTCAATGACCCCTTGACTCAATGAAGGGTCGGGACCCAGATGTCCATTAACAGCCTCTTGACTCGATGAAGATTTAGGCCCCAAGATACCCATAAACACCTCCTTGACTTGATGAAGAGTCGGGTACCTGGACTCCGGCGGACCACACCTCGCGTCGGTGAAGTGCTTGGACCCCAGATCCCTGAGCCTGTCAGAAACCACTTGACTCAATGAAGAGTCGGAACCCCGGATGCCCCTAGACCCCTTCTCAACTTGATGAAGGGTCGAGACCCCAGACCTCCATTAACGACACATTGACTCAATTTGGAGTCGCGACCCAGGCATCCATTAACAGCCTCTTGACTCGATGCGGAGTTGGGTACCTGGCCTCGATGAAGTTTTGGAACCCAAGACTCCAGCCAACCACCTCGGCTGGGTAAAGAGTCGGGATCCCAGAAGCCCGTCAACGACCTCTCGACTCGATGAAGAGCCAGGACCTAGGACAGTTGTCAGACAATCCGGCTTGATGAAGAGTTGGGACTCCAGACACCCATCAGAAACCCCTTGACTCAATGAAAAGTCAGGTACCCGAACACCCTTCAACAACCAGGCTCGATAAAGAGTCAGGACCCAGGACGCCTGCCAACCACCCCAACTGAGTCGAGACCCCAGACCCCCATCAACAACCCCTTGATCCCATGAGGAGCTGGAACTCCAGACACCTGGCAATCATGTCTAGACTCAACGAAGAGTTTGGACCCCCGACACCTGTCAACCCCTCCTCAGCTCGATGACGAGATTAGACCGCAGATACCCGTCAGAGACCACTGGACTGAATGACGGGTCCGGTACCCAGAATGCCCGCCAATATCACCGACTTGAAGAAGAGTAGTGGACCCTGGACGTCGATCAATGAGCCCTCCACTCGTTGAGGAGTTGGGACCCTGGACACTTGTCAACCAATCAGGTTTGATGAAGAGTCGGGACCCCAGACACCTATCAGAGACCCCTTGACTCGATGAAAACTCAGGTACCGGGACGTCCTTCAACGACCCTGACCCGCTAAAAAGTGGTGACCCAAGGCGTACATCAATGACGGACTTCAGACTTTTGTCAAGCACTTCTCGATGGACAGTCCGGACCCTGGACACTTGTTAACCAATCCAGCTTGAAGAAGAATCAGGATCCCAGACAGCCATCAACAGCTCCTCAGCTTGATGAAGAAGCGGGAACCCTGAGAGCTTGTCAACCTGCCGGTGACTGGGACCTGCGGAGAACCCACTCCAGGAGGGCCGGCAACAAAACACAACAACCATCGGACCGTCGCCGACAATCCCCCGCGCTGCGACCCCGTGGCTCGGCGGCGCCGATCTGAGCGCGCTCAGAAGTGGGACAGAGGGGGGGAGCCTTTGAAGTGGAGACAAAAAGGAGCGGCTGCATAATTCAGCAGAAGCTCAGAGCGGACAAATGCAGGGGAATGTTCAGGGAGCAGCAGGAGAAGCCCCACGGTAGCAGAAACCCCTCCGCCCTCCTCATCCTCCTCTTCCTCCCCCGCCGTCTGTGGGGACGGCGATAAGACGACGTGCGGATTCCTCCCACAGCAGATATCAGCGGCATCTCCAGGAGACACCGCCTGCAGGACCACATCCTCCTCCTGGGACGTTGGAAGAGGAGGAGGAGACAGAAGGACTTTTAACGAGTCCATTAAGAGTATTAACACACACAGAGACACACACACACACACACACACACACACACACACACATACATACACACACACACACATACACACACACACAGCCCCCGAGAAGAAAAACAACCCGAAACCCCTCGTCTGCCGGAGATAAACAAAGACAAGCCAGTTTGTTTAATTCATTTGCCCCAATTATTTATTCATCCATTCATCTTTATTTGATCTCAGCGAGAAGAACGTCTGGTTCAGGAGGTCCGGAGACAGGAAGTGGCTGAAACCGGCTGGAAGACGAGAAGAACGTGGAGACGCCGGGAGTCACGGAGGCGGAGGCGGGCGGGGCTTAACACGGAGGGTCAGCTGTCAATCAACCACCCACCCTCTCATTCACACTTATGGACTCTTCAGAAGCTTCACTAAACACAGAAAGAACGCATGCAGCAGAAGATGGAGAGAACCTATGAAGGAGAACGTGGAGACTCCACCCTGGGAGAACTCATCTGACCAGCAACACAACAGAAGCAGCTGCTCTGGTGTTTCACTCACTGCGTGCTGGAGCTTCCAGCAGTAAATCCAGAATGTCGTGAACACGAACCGCGACCCCTCGACGCTAGACTTCCTGTCAAGAACTCACAAACAAAGCAGGTCATCGGAGAGCCAGAACCCAGGGGGTGACATGAAGGTCCAACTCTGAGGGAACCCCCTCCATCTCCAGCTGGACCTCCTTAGAACCCCCTTAGAACCTCAGAATGCAGTCATGGTGATGAGATGTTGAGGGGGTTTTTGACGGTCAGGCAGCAACTGGTTATCAGAGGATGGGGGGTGGGGGGTTGGAGCCAGGGGGTGGAGCCAAAACAAACACACACACACACACACACACACACACACACACACACACACACACACACACACACACACACACACACACACACACACACGAGAGGAACCAACAAATGTGTGTGTGTGATTGTGTTTCAGTGTGATCAGTGTGATTGGATAACTGATACTAATGTATATGTATATGTATATGTATATGTATATGTATGTATATATATATATATATACTTTTAAATATATATGATTGTGTGTGTATAAAGTACAGGAACTGCAGTTTTCCTCTCTCCTTTATATGTACATTTTTGAAAAGCGCAGTATTTCATCTCCTCCGTTGCCACCGGGCCGTTACGATAAGAGGCGGCATAATAATATGGTAATTCCAGCGGAGAGGCCGGCACGTCTCCGCGGCGACCGGGAAAATAAAAATGCGGATATATTGGTTTGAGTTATCGCCCAAATAGATTGTAACCTATCGGCGTATTGGATATCTGGGAAAGAGAAAAAATCCAATAAAGCTCATCCCTCCTCCAGAGCGAGTCTGATTGCGCGATTTGCCTTTTCGCTTGCCTTGGGAGGAGTCCGAGCACCTCCAGGACCTGGAATCCAGGACCTGGAATCCAGGACCTGATCCTGGATGGGTGCAGCCCAGCCATTCAGACTGGGGGCATCACGCGAACACGCATTAGCATAGCATTGCGTCCGTTGCAATGGCGACTCATGAGCCTGAGGTTCATTCATTCATTCATTCATTCATTCATTCATTCATTCATTCATTCATTCATTCATTCATTCATTCATTCATTATCTGTGGAGCCAAATCCCTAGGCTACCCCAAAGTATCCATGCTAGTGGCCATGTCTGCCTCAGTTAGCCAAGCAGAGCGAAAGAAATATTGTAAAGAAAAGAAAAAAAAGCATCATATTCTGCTTATCCTGCACACTCTCTTGGCTGTCATTGGCTGAGAGCCAGGGTTTGCCCTGGATGAACCAGTAGATCGGTGCAGGGGTTAGCATTAGAATAGCAAAAAAGCATAACTAACCCTTGTCTGGGCGGCCACTGGCATTTCAAAGGGTATAAACACACCAAGTTCAAAAAACTGAATCAATATCAACTGAGTGGCTGAGTGTCATTGCATGGACGGATGCTAACGGAGCCGTAGCTAGCTAGTGTTTCACTAGCGCCGTCCATTGGGGCAGTGGCCGGCGGCGCTAGCCTCTTTAGTTTCTCGCCGTCCTAACACGGCTTGATGCTTAGCCGAGAAGAAAATACAACCCCAAACGACTAAGAACGGCAGAGGAAAGCGGCTGGTTGGTTTGTTGTTCCTGCGTCGACCCCCCCCCACGCACCGCCCCTGCGCCCCACAACACCCCTCCCCCCCAACAACGCGGCGAAGACGAGCGTGGGAACGCACCCCGGGGAGGCTGGATGAAGACCCGCGCTGCTTTCATCAAAGACAAACAAGGGCGCTTTTTGTTTCGCGAGAGCGGATTGTGTTGTCTGATCAAATGGCGTTTGCAGGGGGAGAGTGCACACGTGCACACAAGTGCACAACTCGCACACACACACACTCACACACACACGCACACACACACACACACACACACACACACACACACATACAAATACACACGTTACACCATACTGACAGTGGGTTTGTGGGTTGATGTCAGACTCATGTTGTCAAGCATGCAGTGTTTTCTTCCTAAAATTGGGTTCAGGAAGTCAACAGCAGTTTACGCCCTTCTATGGATACCCGTCCCTGCCGCCGCCGCTGCCACCCGTAGCTACCATTTGATTTGTTCTGGCGCAGGCTCTGGAAGTAATCCTGCATATTTTACGGCCAGGCTGCACCGTGTGCCATAAAAACAATCGCAAAATAAAATTAGTTAAACAGAGCTTATACTTGAGCGGTGAGTTATTTATCCCCCAAAGCCGGGCTAAAGCTACCGAGGCTGTGTGTGTGTGTGTGTGTGTGTGTGTGTGTGTGTGTGTGTGTGTGTGTTTGGGTATGTTGGGGTGCAGCTGAGGCTCTTTTACCCTCAGCGCTATTGGCTTGGCTCCTTCTCAACACCGTCGCTGGTTGTTTTTCATTAAAGATAAGATAAATATTTAATGAAATAAAACAGATGCGGGATTTGGGCTGAATGAACGCCGGCCATGATTTATGAAAACAATACAATTACATCTATAATCACTCATTCATTCGTTATCTGTAGGACTTATGCTGCACTGGAGGTCATGCTGGAGCCTATTCAAGCTGTCATCCGGCGAGAGGTGGGGTTCACCCTGGACCCGTCCAATCACAGGCCACATCTAGAGACTATTCACCCAGAGACGAGCCATGGTTTTCAGGCCCCTCATCCAAGAGTGACGTGAAACATCCATGTGTTCCGGTTACATTGATTAGCACACATGCTAACGCTAACCAGACAACATCGCCTGACAAGATGTGACGGCCTGGTCTCAGTCGGTTGACCCCGACAATGATCGGTTGCTTGTTGACGATCGGACTTTTTCATCCTCGCCGCGTTGGCTAGCGAGCAGAAACCATAGCATCCAAGCGCGCTACTTCTAAGTACTACTTCTAAATAGACGACGTAGTACGACGTCTACGCAGAGCTTTCCTGCACAGGTCTTCAGGTGTAAGCGGCTCCTCCGGTCCCACGTCGGGTCAACCAAAGCCGACAACACATTTCTATTTATTGCTAGCTCCTGCGGCGGACGGGTATTAATCACATCTGCCGTCCGCCGTGCGTCACACCGGCTAAAGGCTCGCATACGGGAAAAAAACACAAAAATCAATGCGACCTTGATGAGTGAAGGAGCAACGAGCGGGGAGCAAATTGCCGTGGATGCTGATAAAGGTGGAGGTCCGGGGTTGGGGGGGCGATAGCGCTGCTCACTTTCATTTTAATTCCGACCGAATCACATCAGTAGCGGTTTTTCCGTCGGTGCTGGTTAAATGGGATTCACACGCTGGTGGGGAGATGTAATTGGGTCTTTATTACGGCGAGCGCTCGGCGCAGATTGACGCTCTGGCGTGATGATATCAGGCGGGGGGTTGACGTTATGGATCGCGGCACCGCTTGATGTCATGAAGCGCGTGAATTTGGGGACGCTCGACCGCCGACGGCGATGCGAAGGGACGTCCTCTGTATACAGCGCAGGAAAAAGACAGGCACCAAGGGGCCGTACCAAATAAAAGTAAAAACTGTCCGTGTCTTATCCGGCTTCAAAATCCATGATGGTGGGCCTTGGCGGAGAACAGCGCAGTGTGATATTAAGATCGGAGTGAGTGGCGGGACTACCAGAGGTCTTTGGATTCAAGGGTGTGAAGGTGCGACTCCATGTTGTCCAAGAAGTACAAGTTGAAGAAGGTGTAAAGTTACCTTCTAGGCACAATATAACACCTTGTGGAGGCGAGACACTGATCAACGATCGATCACGTTTGTCACGAATCAGTTATATTAATAAGTTCGCTTTATTACCGGGGCAGCTGTGGGGCGCCAACCTTCAAATTAGAAGGTTGGGAGTTCGATGCCTGGTTCCTGCCCTATGCAAGTCACTGAACCTCGAGTTGCTCCCGAAGGCTTGAATGAGTGAACGGGTGGATGCTACCCTGCGTAAGGGGCTTTGAAAGTGCGAGCTGTGCGAGGGCACCACAAGTGGAGGCCATTTTGGAATGTCCTTCTGAGTGAAGAAGAAGAGCTTCAGCCGAACAGGTGAGTTCAGGCCCCTCGGACAGATGGCAAAGAATTTAGACTCTCATTCATTCATTCGTTCATCATCTGTATGCTTCTATGCTTCTACTTCTATGCTGTATGCTTATCCTGCGCTCAGGGAAGCAGGGGGCTATGGCCTATCGCTGCTGTTATTGGGAGAGAGGTGGGGTTCAATCGGACCAATCACAAGGCCACTTATGGAGACATACAACTACTGACCCCTTCAGGGACAAATGACCATTCACCCCCTTCACTCTGGAAGATGAACCTCCTGCACGTTTGTGGACTATGAGAAGAACCGGGAGGACCCGGGAGAGAACATGGAGGCTCCACACAGGAGAGCCTCCAAGTTGGAACTCCTCCCTCGCAATGATGGTTCTGCAGCGGAGCAGATCATCTCGACTGGCCGGCTCCTCCAGACCACTCCTCCTCAGCGGGGGACAGAGCCTGGAGAAGCATTCGGTTGGCGATTGGTTCTAACAAAGGCCCGTTAGTCAATCATCGATCTCCAGAGTGGACCCCCCCTGGGTTACCATGGTTTCACCTGACAATTATAATGATCATCAATGGACGCTCAGCTGTCAATCATACATCCATTCACATCCCCAGGACTATTTAGAGCCTTCAAAGAACCTACTAACTGTTTGGGACTGGGGGAGGAAGGACGGAGAACCTGGAGGGAACCCGACCTGGAGAACATGGAGAGAACCCATGCAGGAGAACACGGAGAGAACCCGAGCTTGAGAACATGGAGAGAACCCAGGCAGGAGAACATATTTCGCCACCGCTGCTGTTTTATATTTGTTTGCAGGAAAGATAAAGGATGTGATTGCCATCGTAGCCGCGAAGGCCAGCGAAGGTTACGCGGCCAGACACACACCGAGTAGTGTACGGTCTTTGAACGCTTCACAAACACGTCGAATTAGATTTCAAAACTGACGGCCGTTTGTCCGGGCCTCGCCGCTGTCCTTAAACGCCACACAAAGCTTTCACAATAAAAGCCTGGCGTTCTGTTTGCGCAGAGAGAATAGCCGGGTTCCAGGTCGCAGTTCCTCCCGGCGGCAAGGTGGCACGGAGACTCTCCTGCGAGGCCCGCCGACTGATTGACAGCTGGACCAGCTGCCAATCACGCGCCAGCGCGCTGGGAGACGACCTACTAAGATGAAGTTCTCAAAAGGAATATTTTTAAATACAGATTTTCTTTGATCGCTGGAAAACGTCCATGACGATGAAGACGCCGAGTCATCATCATCATCTGAATATCCGCCAGAACATTCACGCGAACACCTTCGAGAGGCAGAACTGAGTGGAACTGGGATTGACAGCCGGCCTGTCAGGGGTTAAGCCCCGCCTCTCGACCCAGAGACGGACGTGATTGGCTCCGGCCCCGTCCTCACTGAACGAAAGGTAAAACCTGGGTCTCATCTCTGATTTATTGGCCAATCAGAACCAAGCGCCCGCAGCTTGGTGTGGGCGGGGCTTCGGCTCGCAAATCGGGCACCTGCGTCTGTTTCCTCCCACGTGATTGGATGAGGTCTTGGCTGAATCCATCACAAACGGCATAGAGGTGCAGAGTTTAGAGCTTCAGTCCCACAGCGAGAAGGTCCCTGGTTGGATTCCCACAGGAGACCTTTCTGTGTGGAGTCTTCACATTCTCCCCGTATCTGCGTGGAGTTCCTCAGGGTTCTCCGGGTTCCTCCTACAGTCCACACACATGCAGGAAGTTCACTGGAGACCCTACATAGACCAGATGGGGGAATGAGAGGGCGAACGTTGTATGCTTCTCTTAGCCGTGCTATGCTATTCAGCAGCAAACAGCAAACGCCTGGAAAAAAAACCCGCAATCGTTTTCTCTCCAGGTGAAGATTCGACCACCGGGTGGAGCTGGAAGGATCTTCAACTTCATCCGGATCTCAGACACGCTTCTCCAGCTCTTTGCGCAGCTGCAGATCAAGAAACATTCTGGAAATGCCAAAGAGTGGCCACGCGTTTCCCAGCCACACTGCAAGATAAATCCATCGATAGAAATACGTCTCGGTCTGCAGGGTCTGCGGCTCGCTGAGGAGAAACTCCTCCTCCACTCCATCCCCCCGGTGGTGTTCTCCAGAGGGCCGATCGATGGCGCTGACTGGCTGATTACGGTCGTCAGCTGAGATGTTGCTTTGGGCTCCGTCGTCCATCAACGTCAGCCCATAAACCAATTCCTTCCACGCAGGGCGGCCTGGTGGCTCCACCTGCATCTCCACAGACCAGGGCCTGTAAACCAGGAACCGCAGACCTGGACCTGTAGACCAGGACCCGCAGATCTGCCTCCAACTGAACCCGGATACAGGAACAAACATGATTAATGTCCCGAAGCGGATGTTTCATTCCAGCGTTGACCAGGACAAAGACCAGCACCAGAACCAGGACCAGAACCAGGAGAAAAGCCAGGAACAGGAGTGGTACAAGTACCAGGACTAGCACCAGGCCCAGGATCATGAACAGGGAAAGGACCAGGACCAGGACCAAGATCCTGGTCTGACAACTGCCCTCAGGACCATCAGGGCCTAAATGAGGGTCCGCCTGCACCGATCAACACTATTGATCGATTGACAAACATGACGGTACTGATCTTTAAACTTTGACCTCTTGGAGGGTCTCCAGCGCCCTGACCTTTGACCCCTGCGGTGTCTCCATTGACCCCCGTGTTAGGAGATGTTTCCTCATGGGCTTTAGACCTGATGTGCTTCGTTCCTGAAAGTATTTCCATTCTCCTCCTCCACCTCTTGTTCTTGCCATTTATCTTCTCCCACGTCGACAATCATCTCCAAAGCTCCCTCTGATCTTCTCTTCCTTCCACTTGTTTCTGAGATATTTCCTCCACGCCGGCTGCTCTGGAGTCTGCTAAAAAGGCGGCCGCCCTCCTCCACTGTTCCCCATCTTCCTCCACCCTTCCTGATGTTCTCCTACGCTGACATTGTCCTACACTGACCTTCTCCTACACTAACATTCTCCCACCCTGACGTTCTCCTACGCTGATGTTCTCTTACAGTGGCATTCTGTTATGCTGACCTTCTCTTATGCTGATGTTCTCCCACTCTCACGTTCTCCTACGCTGAGGTTCTCTGTCGACGTCTCAGCAAAGCGCCGGATCTCCTATCCTGTCCCGCTGCTGTCGTTGTGGACCTGAGGAGGCTTCGCCCCGTCTCCTCGGGACAGCAAACCCTTGATTGCATTTCACCGACTTCCTTCCCGCCGGAGGCAGTGATGCTCCGCTGCCCTCTCATCCGGCGTCCGTGCCATTAATACAAGTATCAAATAACCCGGCGGCGTTCCTCCCACCAGGCGCCTCCATCACGCCGCCATCACCTTCTTCGAAGAGGACGCCGGCTTCGCTCGCTGTTCAGCTAATTAGCGTTGCCTCGGCGCTGGCCTTTGAAGCATGCGACGCCTTCACTTCACGCCCACCGTCTGAAGCTGCAAGCCGCAATCAGGCATGCAGAGTGGGGAGGGGGGGGGGGGCAGAGAGGACACGCAGTACGACGCAGTACTCCGAAGTACCACGAAGTACTCCGCCGTACTCATCACCGCTGGTGTTCCTCGTGTGAAAGAAGATTTGGGAGAGTACTGTGATGGGAGCTTGATTGGAGTATTCCTTCAGGAGGACGGCTATGCCCTCTGCAGTACAAACATATTATCTTGGTAGTACTAGTATGAGTACTACACACACCAGTACACACAGACCCCCCCCAGGTACTACAAAGTGAGCAGTCGGCCCATGATACTAATCGACCAATCAGAACATGTCAAGTGTTATCCAAGATGGACGGACGGACAGACAGATTTGTGGATGGGCAGATGGATGGATGAATAGATCGAGGGGTTGAGGGGTCAAGGGGCGGGGCTTAACCTGGACGGGTCAGCTGTCAATCAAAGACCCCCAACCATCCACCCTGTCATTCAAACCCTCCAGACGATCTGGTCCTCCAAGAACCTGCGACGACAACTTCTTCTGCTACTGACCACTGATGGGGGAACGTGGTTGAACATCAACTCCGAAAAAAAACAATTCTTGAAATATATTAAAATATTGAATTTTGGATTTTTTTTTATTCCCCAGAAAACGAAGGCTGATTGGTCGCTGGCGTTATCATGGTGAATTTGACCATCCAGTGGGGTAAAAGGAAGAGGGTATTAAAGTCAAAGTGAGATATTCCGCAGCTGCCCGCCGTGGTAACTCTCTTCCTCCTGCAGCAGCAGCAGCAGGTAAGTGTGTGTGTGTGTGTGTGTGTGTGTGTGTGTGTGTGTGTGTGTGTGTGTCAGAGGTGGAGGAGTGGCCGTATTACCGCTAATCAATTCCAGTCGCCGGCCACCCATCTTTATCAAACCCTCTGACACTGATGCCATTAGCTGAGATGCATAGCTATGTGAGTTCATGAAATTAGGGCCGAGGGGCGTGTGTGCGTGTGTGTGTGTGTGTGTGTGTGTGTGTGTGTGTGTGTGTGTGTGTGTGTGTGTGTGGGGGTGGGGGAGGTGGGAGTCGTCCGCGCTCCCGGCCGGGAGCTGCGGGGTGAG
>CAAKHD010009914.1:0-14380 GCA_901007705.1 Fistularia tabacaria | reverse complement strand
AGAAAATAAAAAAATGAAGTCTTTCTAGATCATGTACAAAAACCGAGACGGAAAAAAAAACAAAACCGAAGCGACTGAATCTTCAGCATGCTCCTCATTTAAACATGTGTTATGTAAATTGTGCCATGTTATTAAAAAATGTGTACTAACCTCGTCGTCGGGCCGTTATTACCTTGATCGGTGTTGATCGGAGTTGGGGGGTAGCCAGCTTCGTGCACCGATCAGACCTGCAGCCTCCATCACCTCCACCTGGGAGAGAATCCTCCTCCACCTGGGACTCTCCCTCGCAGTTCACCGCTTTGACCACCAGATGGCGCCAAATCGCCACTGAAACTCCCCTCTCTTATTGAAGCTGGTGTTTTGTTTTATTCAAGGTTATTGATGGGAATATTTTTACGTGAAACACACTGCAAATTAGATTACAGATTATCTGAGTAATAGATTACTCTTAAACAAATACAAGGATCAGTGATTGATTTCAATGAATGTAATAACCAGTAATATCAGGATGATGCATGTCACATATATGATGTATAAATATGATATATGACATCTGTCACGTCAGTGAAAATATAGGATACAAATACGAATGTCTTATATATGACATACATATGATGTGACGTGATGTATGTCACCGTTCTCTGCCAAAACAAAAGGAAAGCGTTTTGATCTCTCAACGCCACCCAGGTTGTTTTATAAGTAAATAAGGTTATCTAAGAAAATAATGGGATAAAGTTGGGTTAGCGTCGATGCCTCACAGCAAAAAAAAAAGTCCCCGGTTGGATTCCCGTGTCTCCATTTTCTCCCCGTGTCTGCGCGGGGTTCCTCTCGGTAAAGTCAACTAAATCCCTCAAAGGAGACGGTCAAATCGGACGGCTTTCTGGAATCACTAACCTTGCCGTTGACCCCTGCAGAGACCGACTCCTCCTGACCACCTGAGAACGTCCGGCGGTTCAGCGAGGCGCTTGTTCTCATCCTTTTCTAATAAATGACTCGAGGGGGGAAGCAGCTCAGCCGCGGTGAGGAACACACACACACACACACACACACAGGTATGCTAACAACCTATGCAGCCATTTCCCTTCCAAATCCTGCCTGGCGGCGATTTCGAGCCGCCGGCTGCCTCCATCAGCTATTTCCGGACCGGTTTAATCTGAAGCACCGGCCCGACCAAATCCCAAATTGCCTGAGTAAATCGCTCCTGGATGCTGCTGCAAATCCCCCGCCCTCCTCCACCGGACACAACCTTCTTCTCCGGGTCGCACATCCTCGTGTTTCAGAATAAACCCCGTCATTCATTTGCAAAATTTCGAGGATCGATAGACAAAGAATCAAGTGGAACCTGTCCAGATTGTGCCATCAAATCTGACTTATTTTCAACTAAGCCCCCTTTTCAGCATCGGAAAAGTGCAACTGCACGGTAATAATGCATGTGTAACAGTGTAGTCATATAATATCTAAGTTCGGCCTCGAAAACAGCTTGCAGTGAAATATCTACTTATTTCACTGCAAGCTGTTTTCAGGATTAATACGAACAAACAAACAAACAGCCTCCTAAAATACACTCAGGTTTTTTTCAAATTTATATATATATATATATATATATATATATTTATACATTCTCATATGTATATTTTTTTAAGTGCACCTGCTTGTGTGTGTGAATGTATTATGTAAAGATTTTAAAGATTTTATTTGTTAAGATATTATTTGTATTGGTGTTTTTTTTTCATTTCATTTTTGCAGTTTTGCCATTTGTATGAATGCAAAAAAATGAATTTAAATATCAAGTTAAATTAATATAAAATAAAAATGTAGGATAAACTGATTGTGAATATAAAATGTAAAAATAAAATCAAAAATAAAATGCATTTTATTTAAGTGTATTAAATATTTTGTATTAATAATATTTCTGTATTTTAAACATATGAATCCCCTTTTCTATCTGAATCAAAACTATTTTTTAAATTAAAAAGTAATTGAAAATAAAATATATGCGGATTTGTGCCCAAAAAAAATGAGAATTTGAAAAATTTTACAGAAAAATAGAATATTAAATGCAAAAACTGCCTGGACAAAATAATAACAATAATAGAATTTAGAAATTTTTTATTGTGTCAAAAAAAGACAAAAAAAACTAAGTTGACACAGTTGACACAAGGTAAGGAATAACTAAATATAGTAAGAAAGTATTTAACTGGGTAGTGATTTCAGTAATAAACAAAAAAAATATTCATTTCTGTCGAAATGAAAATACTCAGGAAAAAGTTCCAAGGAATTTGTAAATTATATATATATATATATATATATATATATATATATATATATAAATTTAGTTTACAAATCCTAAATAATACAATTCACAAATAATGTTAATGAATATAATATAAAAAAGACAGGTGTATGTGTAAATATATATGTTTAAGTGTGTGTGTGTGTGTGTGTATGTATGTATGATACATATGTATACATATATACAGTCACAAATCCTCCTGTACGCACTTACATGGATATATGAATATGTAAATCTCTATATATATATACACATAAACACACACACATATATATAGACATGTATAAACATATACATACATACATATTACAAACATACATACCTGCAATCATACAAAATATGTAAAAATGTATAAACATATATTTTGATACATAGACACACAAATACAGTTGATCATACATATACACATATATACACATGCATACATACACATGCACATAAATATAGACATGTAAACATATAAATTCACATACGCACATACATATACACATGTGTATATTTTTACACCTATGAAAATGTATATATGTATGTATGTGTATGTATGTGAACATCTATATGTTCGAATGTATATATGTCTTCATATATACATACAAATTATATGCATATTTGTATGATTGTATGTACATGTATGTGTACGAATGTATGTATGTGTATTACATGTGTATGTACATCTTTGAATGTATGTATACGTAGATATGTATCATTTATATGTTTATGCCTTCATGTAACATGTATGTATGTACACTTATGTACATCTGCACTTATTTAAGTTTGCCTATGTATATTATATGTACGTACATATCTATATGAACCTTACATATACAGTATATGTGTATTAATTAAATTTATATGCATTAGCTCGCGATTGGAATAGAAATAATACATTACAGAACAATGCCTTTGTGGTTTGATGTTCTATTTAAAAATATAAATGCTTGAAATTCTCTAAAAAAGTCATATAAATAACCAAAAAATACATTAAAATCTACTTACAAATGACACATATGTTTATTTACAGGAGTCGGGTATGTCTCACCTTTCCCTCCAGCCCTGCAGTAGCTATCCCGACCACCAGGTGGCGCCAGTGTTCACTCCTTAGGCCTCAGGTGAGACAAAGGATCTAGAGGCTACATGTTGTGCAGCAGGTAAGTGGATCGCCCTCCTTGACCCGAGGGAGGGGAACCGGTTATGCAGGTTGACTCGGCCCGACTGGCTGTTTGTGTGGCCTGTCAGGAGCTTGGTCACCTGGTGGGGCTCCTGCATGCTCCTCGGGACCTCCTCCGCTGTGTCCTCCTCCTCCTTAGAGCTCAGACGATTTTGAAAAACAAACAAGAAATCAGAGGTCTGGAGCCCAGGATACGGCCCGCCCCGCTCCACCTCCAGGCTCACATGATATCAGCAAACAACGGCATCTGACACCTCGGCACTGTCGTAAGCAGAACCTGCCTCCAGGAAGCTCGTTCGAAAAAGACCACGACGATATCAGAGAAGACGAATCAACAGCCTCGAACCTTCACAGTGACTGTGAATCCCAGTGTTCTGCTGCCATTTCCACCTGGAGAACATCTGCTGGGGGCCGTTTCCCCGACAACGACAGGATTAATACGAACAGCCTCCTAAAATACACTCAGGTCTAGAAATGGAACGGAGTTTCCTTTGCTCAGAGAGCACATACGTATATGTATTTTCGTTTAGTTTTTTTTTTTTAAATATGTACATACATATATATATGTATATATATATATATATATATATATATATATATACACACACACACACATATATATACATTTATGTATATATATGTGTGTGTGAGTGTGTGTATGTATATATATATATACATATACTTTTTTTGTTTTTTGTACCTGCGTGTGTATTATGCCAACATTTTGAATTTAGTTTTATTAAAAAAGAATACAAAATAGAATTAAATCTTAAATGTCTTTGTATGTCGGTGCATGCATGTTTCGATGTACATGCATACTTTAAAAAAGTGTTTAAAGAAAAAAATACAAATATACATCTACATATATGGATGTATGTATGGTTGTCTGTATCTGCATATATATACATACATACATATACATGTATATATAAAATGTAAACATAAAAATGTTTAAAGAAACATTTTTATGTTTAAAGAAAAAAATACAAATATACATGTAAATATATGGATTTATGTATGTTTGTCTATAGATGTGTATATAAACATATATGTATACAAGTGCATGTATATATTTACGTGCCTGCTTTACAGGTTTTTTAAGAAAAAATACAAATCTATATATATGTGTGTATGTATACATGTATTTAGATATGTGTATATACAGACAGATATACACATATTAACATATATACATAAACATGTATAAATTTATGTATGCATGAGCTGCATGCATGTATATATTAACAAATTTAAAAAAATTATTTATATATAGTAAATATGATAGATAGATGTAATCATAATGTAAAAATTAACATACATCAAAATTGATACATTATATGCTGAAAATTTAGAATGAATGAATGAAATATACCCAACAAATGTGTATATTTTTACATATATTCTATCCTATGCTATAACACACTTTGCCTCAGGAGAGCCCACAGCACCGTCAGAGCCATCACACCCTGGTCACCGCCTACTTCAACGGCTGCCCTCAGGGAGGCGTTTCAGGACTATCGAAGCAAAATCTAACAGATTGAAACACAGTTTTTACCCCACAGCTGTCATTGCGTTAAATTCCACTCGAAGTACAGTAAAGTGACTCCACTACACATACTTATTAACCTACTGTTTTTTTTTTATTTATCTGTTTCTTCTTTTAGTCGTTGTCTTGTGGTTTTTGGGTTATATTTTCAACTTACGGTTGCTTATATTGTCATTTTTGCCATTATAATTTTGTTTTTGAGGAACCAATTAAAAGTACCACCTAAAAGTTGGTATCTCCCTATTGTGTAAGAACAATAAAGGTGTTTGAATTTGAAATTGATACATATTAATTTTCTATGATAGAATGATGAAGCTCTGTGTATGGATATATGTATGTATAATATATTTATTAACACTTTTATGCATAAATGAATACACACAGATATATGTATATGTATAAACACACAGTATATACACAATGGATACACAAACATATGTTCACGTATATGTATTTCTACATATACATGTACAAATATACACATACATACATACATACTTACAAACATACATATACATATAAACATGTACTTACATAAAAACATAGATATTACTTATCTAGACACAAAAATGCATGCATACATATAGACATATTTTTGCATGTGTGCAATTATTTGTATTATTAAAGACATAAAATACACACAAACATGCATACAAATGCAAGTTCACATATGATTACATAAATACATACATACACATACATACAGATTTGGACACATACATACTTACACAGATATACATACCTATACATGTACAAATACGCACATACATACATATATGGATATTTTTGAGACAGGTTTATATGTATATATTGACAGTTATGTAAATACATACATATGCATGTACACTTACATACATACATACACATACATACACATACATACATAGATGCATACATAAACATACATGTATAAACACATATAAACATACATACATATATACACAAATACTTAACATAATTCACATTTTCATATATACATACATTCAACATACGTACATATATATACACATACATTGGTAGACACATACATACATATATTAGTATACTTACATACCTATATACATACATATATTCATATACATACATACATACAATCATTCATACATACATGCATATACATACCTATGTATGCATACATACATATCTATTCATATATATACAAATACATACATATGCATGTACACTTATATGCATACATAGATACATGCATAAACATATATGTATACATATATATAAACATACATACATTTATATATACATACATATTTACATAAATACATACACACATATATATATATATACATATATATGAATGTGTAAATATAGATGTAAAAATAAATAAATATATACATAAATAACTGCATACATACATACATACATATGAATATACACAAATACTTACGTAATACACATTTTTATAGATACAAACAAAAATATGTACACATACATACATGCATATACACATATATATACATACATACGTATACATACAAAAACATTCATACTTACAAACATATATACACCCAAATACGTACATACATGCATATATATATATTTACATGCATATATACATGTACAAATACACACATGCCTACAAACATACATACAAACATATATGTACATATACATATGTACTTAGATACTTACACACATAGATACATACGTATATACACAAAGATATGTACACATAAATACGTACATACACGTGTGTACATATACATGTACAAATACACACAAACATACATGCTTACATACATACAAAAATATATAAACAAACATACATAAATATACATATACTTATGTGTTTACATATAAACATACGTAACTACACATACATACATACATATTTACAAACATTCATATACACATGTATTTACATACATAGATAGATACATAGATACATATATACATACCTACAAACATACATATACATGTAAACATGTACTTACATAAAAACATAGACATACTTATCTAGACACAAAAATGCGTACATACATAAACATACATATTTTTGCATGTGTGCAATTATTTGTATGATTAAAGACATACACACAAACATACATACAAATAGAAATTCACATACAATTACATACATACATACATACACACATACATACATACAAACAAACATACATACATACATTCATACATATACATTCATAGAAACAAACATATATACGTAAACATACATGTATATATACATAAAAACATAAATACATTCATACATGTGCATACATACATTCGCACAAAAACAAGTGTATACATACAT
Source organism: Fistularia tabacaria (assembly GCA_901007705.1). Classification (NCBI taxonomy): domain Eukaryota; kingdom Metazoa; phylum Chordata; class Actinopteri; order Syngnathiformes; family Fistulariidae; genus Fistularia; species Fistularia tabacaria. The sequence continues at coordinate 7,107 of CAAKHD010009914.1, read as the reverse complement.
ACAATTACATGTAAAGTATAATGTAAGTATATTTGTATATATAGATCTGTGTATGTATGTCTTTTTGTATTTGTATATTTATATGTATACATAAATATGTATATTTATATATAATTTTATGTTTTAATTAATGTATATGTATGTATATATGAATGCAGGAATCATGTATCATCTATGTATCTATGTGCATGTATGTATGTAAGTGGATGTAATATCAGTTAATGCATTTATGTTTGTATGTATGAATGTATTTGTACATGAATATGTACCAATTCATATGTATGAGAATGTATTTCTGTATGTATGTGTACATATTAATATACTTAAATGCATAAATACACATAGATACATACAAAAAAAACATAAACATATGAATTTATGCATGGTGCAGCAAATTTACATTTGCAAATACAATTACATACATATATACATACATAGATACTTACACACATAAATGCACACATACATACTCTACATGCATAAATACACAAATATATGTACACATGCATACATACATACATACATATATATTTACATATTTTTACATACATATAACATACAAACAGAGATATATGATAAATGTATAGGTTCATTCATAGAAAACTTGAATACAGAAATATAAACATATACTTACATATATGTATATCCACTCATATATGTACACAGAATTTCATACACATACATATGTAATTGTACATATACATGTACAAATACACACATAGATACATAGATACACATACATATACCACTACATGGACACATATACATACATAAATTTACATATACACATATACAGGTACATACATAGATAGATGATACATACATACATTCATTCAAATATACATACACATACCTATATATACACTAACACATACGTAATCAAACACATATATACATATAGAAATATACTTACGTACATACAAACATATATACACATACATACATTTACAAATACATTCATCCGCATCTATATGTAATTGTACATATACGTCTAAAAAACACGTATATAGACATTTATTTATGGACATATATCCATACATTTTCATACCAACATACATACATACATACATACATACATACATACATACATACATACATACATACATTCTTGCGCACATACATATAGACAAACATATAACTACATACATACATAACACTCATCTACACATCCATTCATACACATATATGTAATTGTACATATACATGTGTAAACACACACATCCATACATACACATACGTACATAGATACTTGATACATACATACATACATACATACATTCATTCATTCATACCTTCATACGTATATATTTACATATAAATATATACATGTACACAACCATTCATCCATACATATTTTCACTCATATATGTACACATATATTTATTCACATATATATGTAATTGTACATATATATGTACAAATACACAAATATATACATAGATACATTGCTTGATACATACATACAATTACATATACAAACACATACATAGACATATGTAACATACTTATATTCATTCTATATACATACATATATACACACATACATTGGTAGACACATATGTACATATGTTAATATACTTACATACCTATATACATACATATATTCATATATATACATACATACATACAATCATTCATACATACATGCATATACATACCTATGTATGCATACATACATATCTATTCATATATATATAAATACATACATATATACAAACATACATGTACACACACTTACATGGACAGAAACATACATACTTTAACACATACATACATATACTTATGCTACATACATACATATATTCATATATATGCATTCATTGATTCATACATGCATACACATACCTAAATACATACATTTTTATTCGTATATATATATTAATACAAACACATGTACACATACATTCGAAAACATATATATGTAATTGTACATGTACATTTATAAATACACACATACATACATAGATAAATCTACATACATACATACATCATTTACATATACAAATCTACACATTCGTGCATAGATAAATGATACATACATATATACATACATTCATTCATACATACGTACATACATACATATTTATTCATATGTATACATATAAACATACATATATGTACGCATTGATACATATGTATGTTTACATATAACATGTTGACATATATGTCCATATAACATATATAAAGACAGACAGACATAGATTCATACATACATAGATACACACATATGTATGTACACATACATACAGACGCATATATATGTATATGGGTACATATACATGCACAAATACACTCATACTATCTACACAAATACTTACGTAATACACATTTTCATAGATACAAACAAAAATATGGACACATACATACATGCATATACACACACATATATACATACATATACATACAAACACATTCATACTTTTATATACATACATACATAAATACGTACATACACGTGTGTACATATACATGTACAAATACACACAAACATACATGCTTACATACATACAAAAATATATAAACAAACATACATAAATATACATATACCTATGTGTTTACATACACACATACGTAACTACACATACATACAAACATACATGCATACATACATATTTACAAACATTCATATGCACATGTATTTACATACATATATAGATACATAGATACATATACACAAACCTACAAACATACATATACATGTAAACATGTTCTTACATAAAAACAGACGTACTTATCTAGACACAAAAATGCGTACATACATATAAATACATATTTTTGCATGTGTGCAATTATTTGTATGATTAAAGACATGCACACGAACATACATACAAATAGAAATTCACATACATACATACATACATACATACATGCATACATACATACATACATATATAGATACATACATACTTACACAAACATACATACATATACTTGTACAAATACGCACATACATACATATACGGATATTTTTGAGACAGGTTTATATGTATATATAGACAGTTATGTAAATACATACATATGCATGTACACTTACATACATACATACACATACATACACATACATACATAGATGCATACATAAACATACATGTATAAACACATATAAACATACATACATATATACACAAATACTTAACATAATTCACATTTTCATATATACATACATTCAACATACGTACATATATATACACATACATTGGTAGACACATACATACATATATTAGTATACTTACATACCTATATACATACATATATTCATATACATACATACATACAATCATTCATACATACATGCATATACATACCTATGTATGCATACATACATATCTATTCATATATATACAAATACATACATAGATACATGATTCATACATATATTCATCCATACATATCAACATAAATATACATACATATATACAAACATACATATACACATACTTACATTGACAGAAACATACATACTTAAACACATACATACATATTATTATGCTGCATACATACATATATTCATATATATACATTCATTGATAAATACATGCATACACATACCAAAATACATACATTTTTTATTCATATATATGCATTAATACAAACACATGTACACATACATTCAATAACATATATATGTAATTGTACATGTACATTTATAAATACACACATACATACATAGATAAATCTACATACATACATACATACATTTACATATACAAATCTACACATCCATGCATAGATAAATGATACATACATACATTCATTCATACATACGTACATACATATTTGCACATACATATATGTACACATACATGCATACACATAGATATGTAAAAAAACACAAAAAGAAATACATAAGTACACACATATACATACATACATATACATATACATAAATACATACATGATACATACATGCATATATAAATGTATACATTCATACGTACATATATATGAATATATACAAACATATGTTCACATCCATTCATACATATATGCATATGCTTATATATGTGTACATATGCATATACAAATACACACATGCATACATACCTACATACATATATGTGTACATATACATGTACATGTACAAATACACGTATACATTCATGCATATACATATACGCATATACTTACATAGATAGACATACAAACATGCTTACATATATACATACATACACGTACATGCATAGATACAGACTTATAAACATACATACATATATGTACACATATATATGTATGTATACATATACATGTAAAAATACACACATACATGAATAGAAATGTCTATTTACATATACACATATGATTACATACATATATAAATACACACAGATACATACATACATAAACATACAAAAATATAAAAATATATTCATACATATACATAAACACATATACTTACATTCATACATACATACATATTTATGCACACATACACACATACATACATACATATACACATATACACGTATACTTACATACATGCATTTTCACACATCCATAAATACATAGATGTATACGTACACACACATATATGATATATGTGTGTGTGTGTGTATATATATATATGTATAAAATATCCTTCAGTCCCCGTGGCTGCTTTACAACAGGTAATAATAACAGGACGTTTTCAAATATCAATGTGGATCCGGAGCAGCAGCTGCTCCCTCGCCGGCTCCAGCCTTCCAGGAAGGCAGACGTCGGAGCCCGTTTGTTGTCGTCAAAGTTTTCGGTCGTCGTTCCCCCGTGACTTCACTCCGCCGCTGCAAAGCTTTGTTCCAGGAACTCTGCTGTGGCCACGTCACCTCGAAGTGAACCTGCAGCCATTCTTTGTTCATTTATTTTTGAATTGAAATTAAACCCGAATGGTAATAATACAGATAAAATCCATCAGCGGGTGGAATTTGAAGGATATCACAGAATTACGTCTTTCTTCTGGGTTCCTCACAGTTAAACTGGTCACATGACCCCACTGCACGTCACGTGACCCAGATTCGACTTCTTCGCCTCCATATATTGAAAAAACAACAATAAAGTAGGAAGCTGTTGTTACACCTGGCTGTCCGAGCAGCTGGGGGAACTACTTTCTCTCCGCTGGCGTAGGAAAACATCTCGTCACAGCAGGATGGAGTGGAAGGGAGCGTGTTTTCGTGACACCGGTGGATCCCTTTCATCCTCCCGCTCCACGGTCGACAACTTCCTCCCCCACGAGTCACTTCCTGTTTTGATTCAAGCCTCTCCTGTAGGACGGGTTTCGCCCGCTGAGCGCTTCGTTCTGCCACCTTCACGCAACCTTCACGCAACCCCAGACGGCTGCGAGGCCCCATTGGATTCGGTTCCGCCGCCTCCGACATGATGAGCTGTAATTATCAGAGGAGAACCTTCCGGCGGAGCGTCCGTCACGCCCAGGCGGGTGAATGAGGTGGAGGACGCCAGGAGAATGCTGCACCTCCAGTCTGCTCTGCTGGAGGAGTCAGGAAGCCGAGGAGTCACTCCTTCAAGATCCACTCACGGCATCGGTGAGGAGAACATGGAGGAAACCCAGGCAGGAGAACATGGAGAGAACCCAAGCAAGTACAAGGAGAAACATGTAGAGAACCCAGGCAGGAGAACATGGAAAGAACATGGAGAAGACCCAGACAGGAGAACATGGAGAGAACCCTGGCAGGAGAACATGGAGAGAACCCTGGCAGGAGAACATGGAAACAACATGGAAAGAACATGGAGAGAACCCTGGCAGGAGAACATGGAAACAACATGGAGAGATCCCTGGCAGGAGAACATGGAGAGAGCCCAAGCAAGTACAAGGAGAACATGAGAGAACCCACAGGGAGAACAAGGAGGAAAGACAAAGACAAAAGATCCTCAACAAGAGATCCTTCAGCCTGAAGACCTGCCTGATAGCCGACACCCGGGGCAAAGACCTGCCTGTCAGACCGTGCTCAGGGCAATCTCACCCACTCAGATGCTTCCATACAGTTCATCCTCAGGAGAGGAAACTCCGTCACGTCTGCTGCAGGAGGAGGTTTCAGAGGAGACCGACTTGAAGTAGAAGATCAATGACGGTTCACTACTCCTCTCTATTGTTTACATGAGGTAGTACTTGGCTTAATACTTGTTACACTGCAGTACAACGTTAAGTATGACGAATGTACTCGCTTTAAATGAATGTGCCGTGTAATTTTACCGCCTTATTTGTAGCGTGGGTGGAATGTAACACCACTTCCAATTACTTTGTCGACTTCTGACTCCAGCCCGGTAATGAGGAGCCCCCCCGGCCCGAGAGCCGCCCCCGGAGTGTGTGTGTGTGTGTGTGTGTGTGAGGCTGTGGAGTCAATAACAAGCACACACACACACACACACACACACACTCCTGAGGGGGACCCCTGCTCCTGCAGGACCTCTGCAGACACACACACGCACGTGGTTTCCGTGGGAAAAACGTTACAGAATCCCGGTAATTCCGCCCTGATCCAGGATGGAGGAGGTGGTCTGAGGAACGTGTCCGGCATGCAGAGAAGATGCGGACTAATTGCTTGGCTGGAAATAGCCCGAGGCGGCGGCGCTTCGGTGAAATCGCCCCGCCGTGACCTTTGACCTCACTGCGGCCACTCCGCCGCACGCGCGCACACACACACACACACACACACACAGACCGACACCAGTGGAGAGACACTAGAACACGCACACACACACACACACACACACACACACAGACCGACACCAGTGGAGAGACACTAGAACACACACTACATCACTGCCATGCAGAGGTAATAAGAACGATGACCCCAATCATCATGGGGAGGGAAAAAGGGAAACCGAAGCTCATTCGCTCGCAAGGCTACGTTTTACTGCCGGCCTCCGGACGCGGCGCCGCGCGGGGGGGGGGGGTCGATCACCTGTAATGGAGGCGACCCGGGTGCAGATTAGAAACACAAATTACACTGTAAACAGGGCGGGTGACCTTCATCCCGGTCCGCCGGGTGTTCGACATCCCGGCGTGACTCAAGAGGACAAGCCTGTGTGTGTGTGTGTGTGTGTGTGTGTGTGTGTGTGTGTGTGTGTGTGTGTGTATTTTGTGAAGTCAGCTGGAGGTCAGTCCTCCAGTCGCCC
>CAAKHD010009912.1:24070-66970 GCA_901007705.1 Fistularia tabacaria | reverse complement strand
TTTGGGGGAGCGAGGGCAGGGTTTTTTGTTTTTGGTTTTAAAAAAGGGAACATTTTTTTAAAGGAAAAAAAAAAAAAAAAAAAAAAAAAAAAAAAAAAAAAAAAAAAAGGCAGCCAGCTGTTAGTCATTTCAGCCTGGCAATGACTCTGTAGATAGTAAAGCCCAGAACTGCAACTACAGCCGAGCCCAAAGCCACTCTCAGCCAGAAGGATGTGTTGCTCATGTCTGAACCGTTCAGGTGCCTGGAGAGCAGATGGAAACAGAAAGAAAAAGATACTGAGCATGACGACACACAAAGCTAACGTTCAGGGATTACTACTGGCACAACAATGAGCTGTCTCAATCCTATTCTGGCGCTGTTGTTCCTTCTATCAATGTTATACCAGAGTTCATATTTGCAAGATCTTTAACAACGACTGCTTTTAAAGTGAAGCGGCAGTTTGGCTGTGTAGAACGTACGGGTACATGGCTGCCACAGTGAGTCTAGTGTAGATATTCTTGCTGTTGGAGTTGATGAGCTGGTTGGAGAAGGGCAACGGTGGAGGCAATCTGTGTTTATAGCAGAACTCTGCAGGTGTCATTCCATGGAGCTGCTTCGCCTCAGGAAGGTCCTGCTTGGAGGCAACCACCACACAAGGGATGTTGCTTTCCATGTAATGTTGCTAAATGAAAATGAAAAAAACAAATAATTAGCTATGGCAGTTGGACGTGACTGTGACAATTTACTCAAGAAAAACAGATGAAAGAAAAATGACCTGGACTGAGGATACGGGACAAATATCGTCAGGAAAACTTTTATATTTAAACCTTTTGGAAGAAGAAGCGTTACGGGAGGTTTGAAAACTATAATTTTTACTTGGGTAACAGGATAAATCCTTTGAAAATCCAAATCGCTTTCACCAATGTAAGTGTTGAAATTAAAAGTTGGTCGGGAGTGTGCTTATGTTTCCTTAGTGAAATCCCCCCATCTGTCCAAGACTCCTTCAGGGTACAATACAGGATATAGTACAAAGTTCTAATAACATACTTTTCTTGCAGAAAAGTTAAACAGGGTTGAACTGAGTTACCCTGTGAACAATTTAAACTCAGTAGGGTTTCCAAACTTCCTTACATTGTATGAATTAACAGCCCTCAAAGGCTCAGACAATGACAACTCTGCAGTTTCAATCAAATGTATCGAATAGCAAAACTAAAATTAAAGTTTTGAAGGACACTAGACTCTTCAGCTGAATTTTTTTTTTCTGTGACAAACCTTGTATATACTGGCGCAGTAGTCAAAGGAATGTGGGTCACTGGTGTCATACATGAGACAGGCAACGTCACATGAAGCATCGGATGCCTTCAGAAACTCTGCTTCCACATCCACCTCATTGAGCTGCACAGGATCAAAAAACAGCGTGGTTACCGGGAACTACTGAGGGTCCAAAACTGACTCAATCAAACCTTTGAAAAATCCGTCATTCATGAATATCCCATTTCAGCCCTAAAGCGAAGTGTTACGATGAGAACTGAGTCACGTACGATGAGGTACTTCTCTTGATTGCTGACTTGGACAGTGTTTATGGCATAGGGGGAGAAGGCACTCCTGGAATTTCCTGTAGTCTGCACAAGTAAACAGAAAAAATGAGAAAAGTCCAACGTCAGCATAATGCTCAGTTCGCATGATGGAAAGATCATCACCATCGACAGTTTAACTGTGCATTTCCTGTTTGTGAGTAACAGGTGGCACCATACCATAATGCTGTGGCCCAAGAAGGCCTGGAGGAAAGCGGTTTTGCCGGTCCCCCGGGGTCCAATCACCTTGCACAGAAACACCGACCGTTGTGTCTGACGCTTTTCCAGGTCGACCTCTTTTTCTCGTGTCACTGCGCAAATGAAAAGACAATGACTTTTCATATTACATGTGCTCATTATCAACAAATATATGTTTTTCCACACGTACCAATTTAAAAAGTGTCACGCGATCTGACAGACCCACAGAACTAATATGTTTCGGAGAGCTTTTCAAATGACAAAAGAGAGGAAAATGAAAAATCCCGGTAAAACATCACACTTTTCATATCATAGGTGAACTGCAGTGTCATTCCTAAAATGCATGAAAACAGTTTTCGAACGGTTCCCATCTTCCAACGATTTACTTTGCACTTGAGCTGTATGTGCAGGGACCTCTTGTGGCAGTGACAGGAAAACTGACTTTGCTGCTGGTGCATACAGTAAAATATAAAAAGAATACTGAAAAGAAGAGTTTCCAAGATAAACTGAGAGTCAGTAAATTTAGAACAACAATGAACTGAGTTTCTAGATGAGCTAACTGTGATGGTTTTCCACTCAGCAGTTCCTGAACACACAAACAAAAACCCTGATCTACTGTATCAATACTTGTCGGGAACGGTGGGGTTAACTGAAACATCCTCAGCTATAGACAGGACAGTCCATTCATCAATTCCATGAACATGAAATCGATCACATCATACCTTTAAAACTAATTATCAACCAAGCTCTGCCTATATTGTTTCAACCACGCAAGAAATAGGACTGAGTCAAGTGATTAAATGTAGCCGAGTTACATCGCAACATGTCAGTTCCAATTATATACGCGTTATTCAATCATTAACTATTCACTTTACTTTTTCCTGAACAGTGATAAACCTCTTTAGACCCACCGCGTGCTCCATCTTATCTCACAGACAATCTCTACATATATTGAAATCTCCTGGGCCAAAGTTGAGACAATAAACTCTAAAATATCCTTCAGAAGAGTGTGTGGGTTTGAGGCCAGTATGAAAGCATGGGGTCACATTTATTTCATTGAAGAAAGTCACACATGCAAGTGCCCAAATTCACACACCTGTGATCGCAGCAGTTTGTGACTCCTGATCTGTGAGGATAGGATAACCTAGGTATCCGAGGTGCTCCAGGCAACGGTGGATGTCAAGGTATGCAGAAAGCCTACACGTGAATAAAAACTTGCCGGTAAGTGCTCCACTAAATTTAGCGCATGCATAGAGTAAGAAAAAAATATAACGACCAACTCGGGTTCTTACATCCACTGACAAAGGTAGCCATGATTTGAAATGTAGCCCTCATCTGAAGTTGGGACAGTCATGTAGACCTCCGCGCCCCATGGCATGTAAGGACAGACACAAAAGAGATTTCTAAGCTCTGCTGGGGAGAGGGCATTGTCCTTGTCCTAAAGAGGGGAAAAAAGAGACTGGGTTACCAGGAGGACGATCTCCACTGGGAGGCAAAGTGCCGGGCGTCGACCCATTCAGACAGACTCGAGAAAGACCACTCACTTCATCATACTTGTCAAACAGCCGCTGGAGGAACTGGTGACCAAACTGGTTGATTTCCGTGGTACAGCCAACTGGAACCCGCAGTCTACCGAGAGAACAAGATACCTTTAGAATACTTGGGGGACCGGGAGAAGAGAGCACAACGCAGACAATACAGTACAAGGGAAATACTGTAAAACAGGAAAAGCTTTCCGCTCATCTTTTCGTGTATATCATAACTAAGCTGAATCTGAAGTCATGTGAGAGACCTACTCGGGGTAAAGATAATCATCAGTCAGCTCTAGGTTGTCGTCGTAACCAAACTTCCTCAGGATAGTCCATGTGGTTTCATGTCGGCCCCTCTGGATAAATAATGTATTAAGAAACAAGAAACCTGGGAGGTGAAAGACAATATTGGCAATTAGGTGTTGCTTCACAAACAAGAAATGGTCACAGCAGGCTTGAAGCATGAAGGCTTGTATCTTACCATTTAGAGTGAGGCCGTTGTCCTGAACCCCATCACTGGTGTTCTTCCAAACCACAGTCTTTACATCTTCTAAGGCTTGAGGCGCCAACGGATTTCCAAAACAAGATTTCTACAGAATGAAGGAGGGTTACTACGTGAAAGTGAACTGGTTGAAACTTAGCGCACGTGAAGACCGCAGGCAGGCACCTGAAAACAGTTGAGTTCCGTGTCGCTGAGAATGCGGTCGTTGTCCTGGTCGGAAACGTAGAATATTCTGCTGAGGGCTCGGACGCACATCGGCTTTAGCTTGGGAAACACAGGGGGAAAACGCCTTTTTTCAACAAAAATAAAGAAGAAGGGAAGACAACATAAACCTTTACTAGCCCCATAACAGGGACTCGTCAACTCTTAACAGAGATCTTACAGTGAAATGAGGTTCTGAGAAGTGATTGAAAAGAATCCAGTTTTTGAGTTTATGAAGCTGTAACAAAGAGACTTGCAGCTTCGTGGATTCTGGAAAAAGGCCGCCGAAGGTTTTGCCTTCGGGACTCAGGCGTAACATGGCTCTTGGGAGTTTGACTGTATCTGTGATACAGGAATAGCCAAGGCTGTTCAGAGCTTTTAATACAGTAAATACAAAGTTGAAATCAATCTTGAACTTTACAGGAAGCCAGGGAGATGTGGTGTTTCAACATGTTAAATATTTAATTCCGAAGCACGGGCGACTTTATGGAGATCTACTTGAAATGAAGAAATTCGACTCAAGCAATGTTTGTTTATTACACCACGGGAGCAGGATGGCCGAGAAAAAAAAGAGAAAGTTGGATTTCCGCTTTAAACGTGGCTCACCTGTTTGACCTCTGGGTCATATAGAGGGGCAGTGGGGTGAAGAACAGCCTTCTGTGCATAGTAGAACAGCTCTGATATGTTTTTCAAGTTTTTAGCAGAACACTAAAGAGGACAAAACAAAGAAAGTCAAATTAAAAAACAACAACGCGAGAATTAGAATCTGCTGATACTATTTTTCTCTGCAATCTCGAATCCATAAAAAGTGTGCCTGAGTAAATACTTGCATCTGACCCGGCGAGTGTGTGTGTGTCTCAACGGCAGACTTAACAGCCTTGCAGAAACTGGAAAGACTAGTAAACTAGATCAAACCGCGGGGCTGGGATCTACCTCAACACACGTCTCAATCTCGGAGAACTGATTCATGATGGGAAGAATGGTTTCCATTGAGCTTCCAGAGCGAAGATCAGACTTGTTTCCCACAAGGATGATGGGGATTCTGATTGAACACATGGAGACAGGTTAAGTCACAACTTATTGTTATCTGATGAATTTCTTCTTACGGTAATGAAATCAAAATACAGACTATTCTGAACAAATATATATCACTATTCTACATAGGAACAGTAGAAAGGAGAGCAGAGATCAGGCATGGAAAAGTCAAACTGTTCAAGGCATACTTGAACCATGCAAGTACATACTTGTTTCCTTTCTCCGCATCTCCATTTACTAAAGGTATCCATTTGGTTTTGATCTGGAAAAACAAACGGCATAAATTCACGTTGGGTTTAATCTGGTCTTTTCCTGTTATCGCAAATGCAAGTGATATCCTTCATATGCATGCAATAGACAAATAAAAATCCAGCCTTTGGTTCCCACCTTTTCTATTGTTTCCTCATTGGTGACATCATACACCACACACACCACGTTGGCCTGTGGGGGTAGAAGAGACAACTTTAATAGGCTTTTACTTTGCCTATTTTGGAAGAAAAAAAATCCAGGTATGCAAAAAATGTCTGATTAAAACAAGCACTTTTAAAACAACTTAGTTCCTAAAACAAAAAACCAAAGAGGCAGAGATATCTTAATATATTTCAACTGTTAAAAAATGTTGGAGGACTGGCTGGCAGTCAGATAACATGTACATTTTCCGTGTGAAATTTACTATAAATAACCTCAGACCGATGTAATTGGCCCCTCAATTACATCAGTTTGAGATTATTTATAGTAAAAAGAAATGGGACCAGAGAGAGGAAAATATTTAGTAGCAGCAGCCATTCATTAGAACTAGCCAAGCATGTTTGACAGTAAAACAACAATAAAGTTCTTTACTTCTATTTGTGTTGAATGTAGTACTAACCTTCACAATCTCATCTCTTAGGACTTTGTCGCTCTGTTCCTTTTCTGTTAGGGGTCAGGGACAAGTTTAAACACGACTAAAATCCCTGCCTTTTTGACCAAATATTCTTCATCTGTTGCTACAAAATAAACAGTGAACAGACATTGTACAGATTTACGGTCATTCACACGGATAATGTTACCTGAGTAATCCACGATGTGTGTGGGCACCTTCTCTGGAGTTACATCAGCTGGGATGGTGATTTCTTCAGCTCTAGATGGAACCTGCCATGGATTGCCAAACACATTCCCTATCACATGGGTTTCCACAATGCAAAAATCACATTTCCAGAAGTAAAAAGGGTACAGTCACGGTTTTACACACAAAAGGGAGCACAAGCTTCCCTGGTACTGCAAGTAAATTTGTGACTTCTATAAAACGTATGAGAAAAAAAGATATCTTCATGGCTTCAGATGATTGTGCCTTTGTTTATTAGCCAGCTGACATAAGTAGAAAATTTGAAAAGTGTTATGTCAATTACATTACACTAATACAGGTATCTAATGCCCCCCAAAATAACACAAACATGCTGATCAAGTTTGACTGAACCTGGTTTCATCAAAGCTTAAAAATCATTTTTTGTTCCACTGTCAACGGTTTGATATTAAGCAGCATGATAAAGTAAATCGGGTAACCAGTAATAAAAGTACAATGTAAATCCAACCCCAAGCCAAATCTATTTGATGCAGGATGCACAATAGTCACTGTCTGACACACTGCTCTCTGAAATGACTGATCAGTCCAGCTCAGTGTGGTAAAACTCAGACTGCGATGGAAAGAGTTGTTTATTATGTAAACACGCAATGAGGCCACAGAGGAGCAGATCATCCCTGCATGTACACACACACACACACACACACACACACACAAATGGAGGAGAATTTTCAGGAGCCTACAGCGAATCTCAAAAAAATGTGTGATTTGGCAGGATTACAGAGTATTTTGCTGTCGTGAGGATTGTGCTGACACTCACCTCCTCTGGGAATTCCTCTCCAACCAGAGACATGATGAGCGAGGTCTTCCCCACCTTGGCTGTTGGTGCAACATTAAAACAAGCTATATGACTTCAAGATAGGGAAAGACTTCTCGAAACGTTGACATAGGATAGACAGTAATGAATGACTGGGTGTAATAACTGCTTAACGAATACTGCACGGGGGCGGCCTGTGTAACAGATAGTTTTTAAGGAGTTTATCATTAAATTTGTCTGAGCTCCTATGATATGGAGGGAGCATTAAATAGCTTATGGGGCCTGTATGGGCTCTGACGGTCAGTCCCCCAATTTCACCTTCTGCTGAGGTGGACGAATGAAAAAATGAAGACGTTAAATGATCATTTTGTCGCTTTTCCAACGGTCTGGCATTCTTGCTAACGTTCAAATTCTCGCTCTGAACCGCGATACATATAAAAAAAAAAGAATGAAACTCGATAATTTCACCCCAGTATAACGAACGACTTTACCAAATACTGTACTTTCCTCGACACTTTTTTTATCAACGGCTTCCTTACAACGTTAGCCAAGTTATTATGAGGCGAATTAGCCCTGCGGGATTTAGCATTCGTTTTGGCACGGATCGCTTTTTGGAGAACCTTTGATTTTTATCTAGCAGAAGATTCCCAGTGCATTTAGGAAAACACAATTCAAATTATTCAGGAAAGTTGTCTCTGGCGCGTCAGCAGATGTTGGTAAGTTAGCTGGAACAGCTAATGTTTGCTCATGTAAAGGCTTGCTAGCTGTCAGTGCGAATGACTTACGTTCCCCCAGCAAAAGTATCCTCACGTCTTGCTTCATGTTTCCTCTCTGTCTGGACACCAGCGGGACGCGCTGCGGTTTTACTCGGGCATTTATCTTTCATCCGAGTGTTAAATTTGTAGCCGGAGCCGAAATGTGTCCCTCCACTGCGATATGGAACCAAGGTGAAACCATGTCGTTCCGGTTGAACGAGGAATGCGGGGGGAAACGACGCCCCCTGCTGGACACAAGGCGAAGTGCAACAAGCGGTCAGTTAACGTCTCCACTCAGATACTTGATTAAAATCTATTAGAATAAATAATCGAAAAGTAACTCAATAAATGATTTCCTTTGAAATACAAATGTAAAATTCAATCTAAAACGGGGAGGTAAATGAAAAAGGATATATATATATATATATATATATATATATATATATATATGCAAAACAAAATACAATGCCAATACAGAGCAGAAATATTTATCACAATTTAACATTAAATTCAAGTCTAACTTGTTCCACTTTATTTTTAGTGCATTTAATAGCAGATTCGTTTATTGATTTTTTGGGGGGATGAAAACTACAATTTTATGCAGAATAGTCACTCACAAGTTGTCTTATCATTAACAACAATATAATTTGATCGCCAAAGTCCCTCTGGTCAGCGGTACTGTTTCAATACTGCACGGCACCTGAACTGAAAACATTCGACAACCTGAACGAAATAAACCAATGTATTATTTGAATCTCGATCTTGTGAAAATTAGAACGCAGAGGCCGGTTGGGAAAAAAACATGTAGAAAATCAGCATTCTTACCAAATTGATCACTGGATGTGTTCATCGGGACAAGAAAACACAGGTGACAGAGGCGGTTCTGACACAAACTCAGCACGTGCATGTTGGAGATACGTAGGTTTTTCCGGGTGGGCTTTTAAAAACAAGTTTAGATTGGCAAAGACGCCAGCAAGTCTGACGTCACTCTTAACAGCTGGCTCTGTCCTTCCTCTGCAAAACTTTGTCACAGGGTTTGTTTTATTTTAAACCAAAGACTAATCTCTTATTGTTGTAGTGTGCCTGTGTGTGTGTGTGTGTGTGTGTATGTGTGTATGTGTGTGTATGTGTATGTGTATGTGTGTGTGTGTGTGTGTGTGTGTGTGAGTGCGCGCCTGAAATTCTTGTCATCACACATTGCAGACTTTGATTATGTGCGATACACATTACCCAGAGTCACTGTTTCCCTTGAAATCTTTACTTGATAAAAAAAACGTAAATAAAACATTTAGAAATCAAGTTATAAAACAACATGGAGTAAACAGCATTGACATGGTTGTGAGGATTTAAGGTTTCTGCAGAACTGAGGTGCTCAGAGGCCCTGAACCTCCCACAGCAGTATCTCATTAAAGGCCACAGAAAAGAGAGAACTCCCGGAGGGAGAGAAGAGGCATTTCTGCACAGAGTCACTATGTTGCAAAAAGTCCTGGAACTTGCCGCTGGTCAAATTGATTATCTTCAACACGTGACCTGATGAGAAGAGAAGGCGCACAGTGAGACAGCAACTTACAGAGATGCTTGAAAAATGTATTTTTGAATTCCACTTTCTTTGCTGGTGGAGAAGCTCAGATCTTATAGGAATCTACCTTTGGAGCCCACAGCGATGAGTTGCCCCTTAGGGCAGAGGCTGAGGCACGAGGCCCAGTGCGGCAGTGCAATCGTCTTAATTACCTGGAAAGAAAAACAAACGTGTTGTCTGAGACTGCATGCGGTTTTTATTACGCCTGCATAATTCGCTCTGCTCGGCTATGCAGGGGATGATGAGCTGTGGTACCTGTTTTTTAGCGAGGCTGTAGAAGGACAGCTCTTTCTCCACACCGTAAGCGGTGTAGAGCAGCAGGCTGGGGTCTGCTGGGCAGAAGGCAGCCAGGCTGGGGGGCGGGCTATCATCCTGTAACGTTTACACCAGAGGATACGCTTCATGGACGGATATCTTCAAAGATGCACGTAGCGACACACAGCACCATGCTTTTAATCGGTTGACGCACCTCAGAGAAAGCCGGAGCTGGGAGTGTTAGCCAGTCTAGAAGGTCACACTTGTGCTTAAGCCAATCAGCGGCCCACACACT
The DNA here is from genome assembly GCA_901007705.1 of Fistularia tabacaria. Lineage (NCBI taxonomy): Eukaryota > Metazoa > Chordata > Actinopteri > Syngnathiformes > Fistulariidae > Fistularia > Fistularia tabacaria. The sequence continues at coordinate 57,190 of CAAKHD010009912.1, read as the reverse complement.
GACACGTCTGTCGGAGCTGGCGGCCAACCACATCTCGTTGCCTTCCAGTCCAAAGTTCATACACTGCGGGATCAGAGTAGGAAAGCGCTTCAGACACATGGTGATGCCATTAAAGTGTCAGGGGAGTCTCGCTTTTTTCTACCCCTTCAGCCCACAAGTAAGGGTAACATCTGAGACCAGTCTTTGCAAGAGGCGGATGGAAAACGACCAAAAACTTCTTTGCTTCGAAGAATATTCAACAAAAAGACAGCACGTTTGGAAAAACACTAGACTAAGTGACGTTTGAAATTGCGCTGAAATAGTACTGAGGCCATAAGCAACAATTCCATCGGACGATGCTCTGAGTCAGACTGCAGACAGGGTGGCCGTGTTTCTCCAGCCTGATGCACAAAACAAACAACATCGCAGCTGTTGTCACAAAACATCGTGTGTGTTTTCCTCGCTTTCAACCCAGCAGATCATTTGGGAAGATTTTCCACATTTTTTGCTCCTCACGGCCGTAGCCGTGCCCGTCTTATGGCTTCTCGACTTCCATTTTGAGGCAGAGACACCACAACAGCACAGTGCGTCCTTTGTCCCGCTGTTTACGGATCATATCATTCAGCGGTGGATGATATCATCATTATTGTTACAGTTATCGTCTCTAGCCTTGTCCATTGTGCCTGTGCGGTGTTTGGATTGTGACAGCTGACCTGTTCATTCACGCACTGGATGGTGGTCACCGGTGCTCCTTTGTGGTCCCTGAAGACACGGATAGCGGCTCCATTCACGAGGCTGCTGACAACAACCAGACCATTCTTTGCCGCTGAAAGGATCACCTGACCTGCAGTGGCCCAACGCAGTGCAACGCAGCAGCTTCAACATAATGTAAAACTTCACTTTGAGGAAATGAACTGATAATCAGAGCTCCTCCACCCGGATATTCACCATGACTCGAATGTTTGACCGAGACTGACTGAACAGAACACGGAGAGACACAAAGGCTCCTCACCGTTGGCAGAGTACTGGACAGCGGTGACAGCGACATGATGCGGCTGCAGCTTCATCTCCATTTCCGAAGAGGAGAGCCGGAAGACGCGCAGGGTCCCGTCACCGTAGCCGGCGGCGACGCTGAGAAACTCCGCAGTCGGCGACGGGCTCCAGCACACACAGCTGCAGGCCTGGCAACACAAACCATCTGATTATGTGCCTTTTCCAGGTCCAAAGGGTTTCCTGGGGACCTGCAGTATTTTGCAACCTGGAAAATGCTAATTCAGGATTTTTCTTAAATACACATGTGAATGAATACTTCCCGTGCAATGTGTGGAATCAAAGCAACGCCCCTGAGCACTCACCTGGTCGAGCACCTGAAACTGCACCATCAGCTCGTTGCTGGGTGCCAACCACACCCTGACGCTGCCGTCCTCACTGCCGGTGGCAAAATGGCTGCCGTCGGCGCAGAACACCACATCGTTAACCTGCGCGGCAGAGGGGAGGGGGAAAAACAAAAAGCCATCGTGATTGGAAATGTAAAAATATCAAGAAATAGGGCCTGAATAGTGGAGGGTAGAAATCGGGCTCAATGTAAAGGTATTTTAAATATCCTCGATTAATTATCGACCTCAATTTTTCTGTTTCCAAACCCAGTGCCGGTACCTTGGTCTGGTGCCCGCTGACCAGCCTGATGCTGCTGTTGTCCGACCAGCTGATGTACCACAGGGTTCCTGCAGTCGTCCCAACGATGCCCATGTCGGTGGAGGCGTCAAAGGCTGCACTGACGGTGGCCCCGTCCAGCATTATCTCCTGCAGCAGCACCATGGAGGCCCCGCTGGAGGACAGCACAGGTACCGCCCAGATGAAGCCGATATAATCTGTAATCACTTTCAAACTTGGATTTTCAGGAAGAATAAATGAATAACTAAGAGGAATGTTTTTATCCCGTTTTAGGTCATTCAGTTTTATATTGTAGCAAATGATCCCTTCAGTTATGGTTAAATGACGTTTATCAGCGCAGGTGGAAAAAATATACATATTTATCAGTTTGGAGCAAAGATCTCGAGAGGCTTCCTGAGATACAAAAGGAAAAACAAAGCCTGATTTCAGATTCAAGTGTCGCTGAGATCAGCTCAGGATTGGCAAGCGCTTCCACCAGGTCTGAGCTGGGCCACGTGCATACTCAAGTGCTTAAGCAAGACACAGGAGGATAATTAGAAAATGAGCTTCAAACCCGTCTTGGACCCTGGAGACCGCTCTCTGACGCTTCACGCTGCGAACAGCCTCCACGTCCCACAACCGCAGCCAGTGGGAGTTGCTGCCTGTCAACAGAGAGTTTCCTCTGCATAGCAGCACACCTAGATCGAGGAACCAAAGCGTCCTTTTTATTCCGCACAGTTAGAGGAGGACACACGGCCTTGCTACTGTTATGCCGTTAGGACGAAAATAAATGGAGAGCGAGACAACGTACCAACTTCTCCTGCGTCTGCTTCCCACGTCATGAGGCAGCTCCGAGTCCTGACGTCCCACACACAAACATGTCCTCGGTTGGTGCCAGTGAACAGTAGGGAGTCCATGTGGTAGCTCAGCGACGTCAGCATCACGTCCCCGATCTCCGCCGGTGCTCGCACCCTTTGGACCTGGAATGGAAAAGGAGCAGTCGCCCTCTAAATAGCGATCGGTGACAGAATTCCGGCCCAAATGCAAATGCAGCGCCGGGGTTTTAAGTAGCTATCTGGTCATTTACCTTCAGGTCTACGTCCAGCCCGTGGTCCTGGATGAGGCAGAAGTAAGCACCATGGCTGCCCACACAGGCCAGCTGGCTGGCGGCAGATGGGCTGAAGGCCGCGTCGAGGATCGGCCCCGACACGCTCACACTGGACAGCATCTTGAGGGACGAGCAGCTCCACAGAGTCACCTCGGGGTCAGAGAAGTCTCCTGCAGAGCATCGCGGGAGTGCAGAACAGCCAGCGTGACACGGGCGCTCCTCCCTGCACGTCTTTCCCAAAACCTGTCGGGCGGAACCCCTTTCAAACGCGACTCACCGATAGAGAGGAGGAAGCGATCGTCCTGGGAGAATGCAAGCCTCTGCACCGCTCCTCCGTGCCAGGAGATGGTTTTACGACAAGCTCCATTTTGGACGTCCCAAATACAGATGAGGCTTTTGTCACCATCGCCACCGCTCGATGCGGACGCCACTGTCTGGATAGAAGCCCGAGTAAGTTCAAGCTTTTCTCCGGCGGTTATCAAGAGGCCATAAAGCATGGCTTCATTTTGAGAGGGTGGCATTAGTCAGAGTTCCGTTATGAGTAAAAGGGCTGAAGGGCAAAGAACACGGCGTATTTGAAGCGTCCTGGTTCGACCTGACTAATACCTAAACGCTGTGACCATGCTATAATACCGTAATGCAAAGGTAGGGTGTGAAATCTAACGGCATTCATTTTAGATCAAAATCAATCTGTTACCACAGCTACTTCCCCCCACGATAGCCAGACCGGCTCGCATTTTCCCCCCAAACAGAATATTCAGTGATCCAGGAATCAATTGGTCTCCACATCTGAATGAATCAATAATCAAACACTGCAGTGGAAATCATGAAGCTTCTTCATTTCCCTTCCTAAACAAGACTTTCCGTCTCTGACCGAGTCTGCAGACACCGATGTTCTGCTCAGGCCGGACGCGGTTGAAAAGTGTACCTGAGCATCGCCGGACATCGCAAGACAAGAGATCTCCTCACTGTGGCCATGCAAGTGGCGCTGACACCCCATGTCAAGGTGTTCCACCACCACCACGCAGCCACAAGAGTAGGCAAATAAACCTGCAGCGCGTAGAAAAGACAATATTTATGTTTCCACATTTTCCAGGACGCCTTACTTCTTGCCATTTCATTTTTACTACCCACCTCTCTGACTGACCCATTCCCTGCACAAGGCATTTCTTTATGTCTTTTTGTTTGTCTTCTATTTTCTACATTGAATGTAGACTCTGTTTATTTGTACCGATATCCTTTCTATTCTGACTATTTGCACACTTCTCTGGCTGCTCTGTAAGGCTGCTGTGACAGTTGAATTTCCCTGTCGTGGGATCAATAAAGTCTATCTTAACTTATCTTAATCCTTAGATCATATGACGCTCAAGGATAACCACGTTTTTAATGACCTCAGATACCAACCTGAAATCTAAAAGTACATTGATTTGAAAAACCCACTCAAGGTAAAACAATGTTTCTGTCCAATTGCATCCTCGACACTGATGAGTTCGAGATAGTTTTAGATTGGGAGGCATCAGTTCACATGCAATGTGTTGCACACGAAACTGTTTTACTCTTTATGACTTTAACTTAGCTCACCTTGGTCGGGACTCCACACCATATTCCCGCGCCCGTTGCCGTTGTAGCCAATCACTGCTTTTAGGTTTAGCGCTGCGTCACCCGGTTGGGGAGCCACTGCAGCCTGGGGGAGAAACATTATTCAGAATTATGTGATTATTTATTCCAAACATGCATCTTTAGATCTACCCGTTTTATACCTGATCAAGAGTGGAGGTCTTAAAACGTGGTCTGAAGTGGCTGTAACAGTCCGGGCACAGTGGCTGCTCCCCTTTCGTCTCGTCTGAATCAGAGATAACAAAGAAATAATAGAAAATGATTGTTCTAAATTGCCGTTATGTGATTATCATGAATGAAGCCAGTAATATTCAAATCCCGCCCCCCCCCCCCTCCGCGTGAAGTGACTCGCCATCGTCCAGATGACCGGTATTCCTGTTTGCTGGCCCCAGAAGCTCCGTGACTTTGAGGAAAGACCGAGCAGGTCTGGGATCGGAGGGTGCTGGAACTGCAGCGGGGAGGACGCTCAGGGATTCTTCACAAAATGACAAGGAGCCCAAAGCTGGAGGAGCAGAGCAAGAGACAGCGGGTTTTTAACGCCACCTGAACTAGAGCTTAAAAATCCGTACAAAATGCAATATAACATGATATTATATCAAAGTACACCGTCATGCCACCAGTGTTGACATTAAATCCTAAAAATATATGCAAGAGAATGTCGTCCTGCAAAACAATATCCCGCCAACCTGGGATGTCATCATGGCATTTAAGTAAAGGGGTCATTTGAGAAATCCAAGTTATTTGGAGAACATAAACAGCTGTGTGGTGAAAAAAAGATTTGAAAAACCCTCATAGCCTCTTTAAGACATGTGAATAAGCGGTTTAAGAGAACAAAACCATACGAATTAAGTTTCATGAAGTCTCTATGCAAATCTGAAAATCAATTGGGGTTTTAGAAGTTCTGCTGTGAAAGAGGTGTCAAAAAAGTTGAAGGCAAAATGTGCTTCATTTTTTTTTTTTTTAAAGTAACGTAGATGATTCGCTGACAGGCAAACGGGAAACAATGTGAGTCATAAAATCACACAATGAGCTCTAATGACACCTTTAAATGGACCATCAACAACAAATGACAGGGATATCATGAAAGTGACACTGCTGCTGGCTGATGAAAGGAGACGCAGTGAGGCCACACTTTGATTTTCTGAAATTCTGAAAAATTCGCCTGTCGAACAGGGGGAATATAACTGAGTCTTGAGTCAAAAAAAAGGAAAAATCACTCACTCTCCTCCTCGTATACACTGGAACCTGCACAAAGTCCGCACTTCATTCGCAATTCCGTTCCGCGGCTATCATCAATTTTTTCCCCACTCTGTACATATTATGTCTCTTTCCATTTTTGTGGCCCTTTTAATGCATGCCTCGAGCCATGAGCTTCCACAACATTTCAGGATGCTCGCATAATGACAATTAGATAAATTGAAAAAAAAAACCAGAAAAACTCTTGACAAGCAGCCACCAAAGCAGAGAGAGAATCACTGCATATTTACAGTATTCATAAGGCAGCAGCACTGAGACGCCACGGACACCCACGCCCAGTGTGTGTGCCTTAAACGACTGACATGTTGGCCGCGTGGGTCACCGATGCAGATTCAACCGGACCCACACTGGCATTTCGAGTGACGTGGATATTAACCTTCGGGAGTCAGACAACCCCCTCCTTTCTCGAGCCGGATCAGTCAGATATTTTGTAAAAATGTACACTTTCAGAAAAAAAAAAAAAATCAGTCGTTCTTGTCGGTCAGTTTGGCCTCGAAGGGGAGGGTCCAAAGGCCCCTACCGTCTTGCCCGCTTCGGTCAGCGGGGCTCTGATCCAGGCGCGGCGGTGGTGAGGAGGGGAGCGGGGCTTTCTCTCGAGGCATTCCATTGGAAAACGTGGCTCCGTCTCTGGCGTCCGGCTGGACTGCTCGACAAACAACAGGACAAGGTTAGTATTTAGGAGGGCGGGTACGAAAACGCGATGAAAGGCCGGGAAAGAGCGCACAATCCGCGTACCTGATTTGGCTTCTGAGATGAAGCCGAGTCCGACACTTGAACTGCGGGCGAGACAAAGCGAAGCGTCACGGCAACCGAAAAAGGGCAACGCTCGCCTTGATGAGACTGAAACGGTCAGACGGAGCCAGTACCCCGGCCGAGTTGCTGGGGGAAGAGGGGATGCAAGGAAGTCCCAGAGGAAAACGGCATCGCCGACTGAGACCACGCCCAGCTGATCAGGGGTGAAGCTCACCTGGTTGATGGGCTGGCTGTGGCCTATGAACATCTGAGGTCACATGCAAAGTTTCAATGAAGAGGGTTAGGTATGAAATGATATTAACGGTCACGCTAAAGTCAGAGTAGGCCGCATCTCCATCGGTCCACCTGCGAGCTAACGCGGAGCTGCATGTTGTAGTCCCACACTTTCACGGCACGATGGCCGGCCGTCAGGAGGAAACGTCCGTCCCGGTTCACAGCCACAGACGAGCACTTGCTCGCGTGCACCTTGGACACCTGTCGAAGAGACAGAGGGGCCGTCACCTCTACACATTCCCGCAAAGTCCGAAACGATACAACCTCTGAAATAGAAAAGCAGAAATATTTAATGGCCTACGGCAAAAGCTTAGTATCTTTTTAGAATCTTATCGACTTGGGCTAACGCACGACACGTCCTCTTTTTAATTCCGCCTCTGGCGGCGGTCCCGTCCTTCCTCTCCAGACTGCAATAGTGTCGTCGAAGGAGTTTTTAGCGGAGTTACCTGTCGGAGCAGACGGCCTGTGTTTGTGCAAATCCAGAGGATTTTGTTTGCGGACGTCGTGATCAACAGATGTTCGGTGGAGGCTGAGAAGCAAACTTTGAGGGCAGAATCAAGACAGGTGCTCTGGACGTCCAAAATACTGACATCCACGCGGAGGAGCTGGACGTGAGGGATGTTGCGGAGATCATCGTGGAGAAAAGGGATATGACAAAAGAAAAAGACTTCGAAAATGATGACAATACATTCGTGGGGCGGCGAATGTGAAATGCTGAAAGGTGTCCGGGTGCGAGGTACCTCATCCAGAGACCGCGCGTCAGCGATCGTCACGACAAACTCAGAGGGGCCGACGAATGCCAGACAGCAGCCATCGCCGCTCACCGTGAGAGCGTCTGGAGAACGCTCGGTTCCTCGGGCCACCGCGTCACCTGGCGGGGCAGGTTGAACACGTACGTGTGCATGCATTATGCATATAAATAAAACAAACGCACTGAACAGCTCCCTCGTTTTTTTCAGTCACGTCGGTTGGAGCTTCTGAAGATGCACCGAATCTAACGCAAAAGTGCGTCTTATATTTTGACAGGCACATAAATGTACATACACAGGACTCTGATCACATGGTGGTCTTCCTCGGAGGAGTTGTAGAGTGCCAGACAGCCCCGGGAGTCAGCAGAATACATGAAGTCCCCGTCCGGAGAGAAGACCAGCCCTACCACTTCCCCTTTGTGCCGACTGTCACATAAAGAATAACAGAGAGAGGACAACACCGATGGTGTCGTCACTCGGTTTCACTGTGAATCCTAATTATCACAAAAATTAAACTCACTCGTCACTGCAGGCTCTGCTTAAAGCTGGGCCTTGTGTATGTTTGTAACTTTTTCTCATTCTTACGGAGCGGGCTTACTGGCATCTGGCCCACATTCAAGAGAAATCCCAGATTGTGGCCTTAATGAGACGGCCGGCCACGACCTCCGTTTCTGTTTCAGGTGCTTCCAGACATACCCGTGTTCGGCCAGGAGCTTGGCGCTGGAGATATCAAAGATTCGGACGACGCCGGAGCTGAAGCCGCAGGAGAAGACCTGCTCAGTGGGATGGAAGGCCACTGAGCAGGGGCTGTCCTCTGACACAAAATCATATTTCTGAGCGCAGAGGACACAAACAGGGGATGAAAATAATCCATGTGCATACAAACCGATGGATATGATTGTCGCAGACAAGTGAGACGTGGAAATGTGGTGCCAGCTGACCTGATGCAGGGAATCCATATTCCAAATGCGCACGGTGCCGTCAGAGGAGGCCGTGGTGAGATGCCGTCGAATGCCGTCCACACTGAAGCCGAGCACGGTGTCCGTATGGGACCTCATCAGCGTGTTATAAGCTCGGCTGCTCACGTCAAGGAAACCCAGGCTGCCCGACGAAGTGGCCGCCAGGACTTGGAGGTTGTCCGATGAGATGGACACCAGGCTCACCGGCCCCTCGTGCTCTGCAAAGCAATGCCCTGCGCGTGGGTGATTCTCAAAACAGACCCGGCCCTTGATACTGGGATATTTCATACACATGCAATTGCGAATACTGACCGCCGTCAACAAAATGGGAGGTGTCACTGCTTTGCAGCATCACTATCCTCTATTAGCAAAAGCCGCGGGAGATGGACGTGGTTGCCAAAGTATCAATAAACACACACGCTCACAAAAGCTGAGCGCACTGTCTGTTTGAAAAAGGAGAAGATCGTGACGCTGGACGTCCTCATCCACCGCAGCTCTATACGGACGATTGTGCACAAAAAGAAAACCCACATAGACCAGTATGAGGCAGCTGACTCACAACCCCCTCCACCGCACAAACTGGCAGAAGTGGAACATGACACCACCAAGGTGAAATGGTCAGCACCACCGAGAGAGAACATCAGAAGGGCAAGCGCGGCTTCAAAGACTGGCATTTCGATGTGGTCGAGAAAAATCCGAGCTGAGGAATCTGCAAAGCAGGCAGTGTCACCCTTCCGGGCTTTTGACAAACCGGGGGTAAGACGAGGAGTGAGGGAAGCGGCTCCCGCCCACCAGCTGACGCTCGGGAAAGTAAAGGAGCCGCCCGCTGATTGGTTTTAGCCGAAAGCTATCAGCGAGGCGTCCACATTTGTTTGTTGTGAGGAATCATAAATACGCTGATACAGAAAGGAAGAGTGTTATTTCCTGCCGGGATTGACGGCGTTCTGTGATCGCTCAGGACACATCTCAACGCCGGGGCCTCCGGGTTACACAAATCCAAACCTCATGCCAGCAAGCCCTACTCCAGCTTCACTGAGGAGTTAAATGTCAATTCATTCAACGCGTCGAAATAATACAGCCGCCCGTGGAGGCTGAGTTATTCGCTGCTGTCTGTGTGTTTGCTGCGGTTAATTGGAATGTCACACCCCGACGGGCCTACCAGCCTCCAAGATGACAGCAGAGAAATCCAGAGGCCAGAGCCGCAGGAAGCCGTCTTCGGAGCCCGTGGCGCAGAAGGAGGAGGACACACTGATGCTGTTGATGGCGATGCCCGGGCCTGGAAGAGACACAAACGACGGATCTTGGCGTTTTTCCTCTCGCGGCCCAACTTCTGACCTGCTGAATACTAATCACTTTCCCTCCCGTCGATGTGAAGCCCACCTGTGTTGAACGTCCGTTTCTCCCGGCGTTCTGCATGCTGCTCCGGTGCAGGCATGAGCCTCCTGACATTTCTGACGGTAACTCTGCTGTGGTCTATTTCGAAAATGTGGCCGCTTCGATCGCTGGCGAATCTATGCAAAGACAGTCGGGGGTGGGGGTGGGGGGGGGGGGGTCATTTTATTCCGTCGTGGTGAAAACGACTTGAACGTGGTTTGAGCAAAGAGCGGTCAGTTCAGACCGGCGTGCTCACACTCACAGTGTCCTTTCGTGATGTCGCGTATCTGGAGAGTGCGCGTCCTCGAACGCCACGTCAGTGAAGTCCAGCGAGTGATATTCACCCAGGCTGACGGGGCACGAGCGCAGCGTGCCGTTCCTCAATCTCCACAGACAAATACTGTCACGCCCGCACGACACCATCCTGAAACATCCCGGTGCGCACATATCGTCTCACCGCAGCCTTGCATGTGTTCGTGAAGTTGAAATACGCTGCACAAGATGTCTGGATGAAGTGTGCTTTTCCTACACAGAGCTGCGTCCTCAGGTCGCCCCCGCAGCAGAGCGGTCCTTCGGTGTCTGCATGAATATACTGAGGAATAAACAGCTTATAGCTCCGAGGGCACTTTTTAAAATGCCAGGGAGGGAGCTGCTCTGCGGCGGGAGGTCTCTGAGCTCTGCAGGAGACCTGCCTCGCTGTGACGAGAAGCTGCCAGCCACCGCTCACGCATCATTTTTAAGTATAAATATGCCGTTGTTCGATCGGTGGATCATGTCGCCGGTGGAAAAGGTTTAACCCGCATCCGTCGGTTTGTGAACTAAAATTAGAAAGGCAGCTTAGGGAGGGTGTGTCGTGCGTCACAGAAGAGCCCTTCATCTCTGCACGATACGGTATTAATGTTCTTTCAATGTTTCTCGGGGAACACCACAAAAACATTTTTCATATGAATCCAGACACGCATGAAGGCGCTACTCTGGAATCTGCCAGACTGGGGTCGTGACAGGTCTCACGCCTTTTCGGGCTGTGACTATATTTTCATGACTGGGATTTAAGTGAAATGAATGTGTGCACAGGAAAAACTGTATGAAAAATATTCCGGTCAAGATAGATCAGTAAAAAATACATTTTAAAGTCCATTACCACCGACCAACGGATCCCTCTAAGTTCCTGTATATGTGCAAATATAGTGAAGCGAATTTTCAAAATCTTCTTTTGCCAAATTGACCACAATTCAGTCATTTATTTTAATCATATTCGTTTCCTAAAATATGACTTTTCCAGACTTTCATAACAGAAGATATTCTATCTGTATGGGTAGCATAGAAAATATACTACTTTATAGGTGTTTGTATACAAGAAGCATCTCCTTGTGTATTTATGCAAATAAACACCTCCATTGAAGTCATAGTTCCATCAAGCAGCAATATGTCAATATCATTAGACAAAGCAAAAGCACCGGTTTCACCCAGATGACTCTTTTTTTTAGGAAAGGAGATAAAGATACAACACATTTTACCAAATTGCAAATTTGATGGAAAAAAATGACTTTCATTTCCAACCAGTGAGGAGGAGAGCTACCTCGTATCGTCGAAGACGGCGACCTTCATGACGTGGATGTCCACACTTGTGGTTGTTCTGGCTAAACAGGTCACCTCTCCGCCCTTGCTGACGTTCAGAGTGTTCCACAGCACTACCATCTACGAGGGGTCGGATTGGCGGAACACACACACACACACACACACTCAGATCGCGGGCGCCGGAGGGTCACGCGCCAGAAAACAAGGCTCGATGGGCGCATTTCTTCGCCCGGCTCTGACGCCGTCATCTCACGGCAGTGGCTGTGAGATGACCTTTTTATAGAGCTTAAAACATAACCGCATTGAAGTCAAACGTTGACTCGTAAGCAATTCTTGCACTTACTGTTTTATTGTGGGTATCTTTACACACTCCGCAGAGAAGGCCACCACTGTAGGAGAAGCTGGGAGAGACATAAAATGGCAATGTTAATCAAGGGCTCAGCAAGTAGAGCTCAAAGTCAGAACAGATCCGGGGTGTGAAATGATGTCGTTACCTTAGAGAGCTTAATGAAGACGCGTTGACCCTGAACACGGCCAAGCAGTTTCCTCTGAGGTAGTTCCACACTCGAACCACACAAAAATCACCAGTTTGTGCGGACGCCAACACTGTTGTGTTGCCATTGAAAGCCAGCGCAGACACCTGCGGAGAAACATTTTTGCACAGGTTTAATTCCTGAAATGAAAATTTCCCAACAAACCGATTGTTCATTAAATTAAACATACTAAAATGAAATGATTTAGTGGAGCTTAACACAGCTGTTGCTATGTATAAAGTTCATAACCATGCGCTCCCTCTCTGCATTCAAGAAAGGTTTAAACCGAGAGAGACTTGCTACGATCGAAGAGGAATTCATGCTTATCAAAAAAGTAAAACTAGAACAAACACCAAAGCCAGATGCGTCTCCGTTCGAGGAGTAGATGTCTGGGACAGTTTGGATGATACGATCAAAAACACTAAATCAGTAAAGGCATTCAAACAAAAAATCAAATATAAGGTAATAAGCAGCGACAAAGAACTAGAACAAAATAACACATAAAATCTCCTGTAAATAGCTTCTTCTTTGTTTCTTGTGTTCTTTTTTTTTCTCTATTTTTCTTTCTTTTTTTCCTCTCTGTCATTATGATAGAATATTAAAATTATTATGTTCTCCTTTTGGTGATTGTTGGGGTTGCCGTGTGCTTGATGCTCTGAATTGTAGTTGAGATGTAACGGGGTTCGGCTTAAATAAGTGTTTCACTTCAGCCAAAACCCTTTCAGTCATTGTTTTGTGTTTTGTAGTTAATTGTGATAAACATGTTCGATTCAAGATACTGACTGAATAAATAAATAAATCAAATCAAATCAAATTAAAAATAGTAATAGTGCTCACGTTGGACGGACAGAAAAAAAAATGATTTTTTTTTTTGCGAAAAAACGGTCAGCCATGACATTTGACACAATATCCGAGATTCTGCTGGAGAGGAGCCGCATGGCATCACGGTTAATTCACCTTATCTGTGTGGCCAATGAAGAATCTCTGCTTTTTCGTACTTATGTTCATAGACACGATGATTGCGTGACACGGATACACCACGGCATCCCCGCTCTGGCTCCACAGGGCCTATGAAGCAATAAACTCTGTGTTATTGAACTATTATCTGTGGCCTTGGACGGCATACCCGTATCTCACGCCGGCAAAACGAGGGTTTTTTGAACATACACATCTGGTGGTCGCTCCTCCAAAGCCGATGATTCTGCTGAGTCTGAGAATCGGGTCCGGAAGCAGCTTCTAACGAGGAAAATGAAAAAGACTTTATGGTCAATCATTAAAATAGGTGTAGCTCGCCTTTGTTTTGACTAACCTCCTGTTGGTTGTCGTCAGTTGGTGATACCAGAGCCGGGCTGTGAACCTACAAAGAAAACGTGTTTCGCGTTGATACGCTGCATTTCTGTGCACTCGACAGAGGAACATCGACACGGAGCTTTACCCCTTCGTCGCTTCCATCCCTCCGATCGCTCAGGCTGCCCTCGGGGTGCACATACACATGAACGCCATCATCGTCTGTCTCGCAGGGCGTCCCGGAGGACAGCTGCCCTTCGTGGCCGACGTCGCCGTGAAGCCGGTCGTTTCGCTGGCGAGAGGAGATCACCCCGAGCTCGGGTACACCGCTCACCGCGGGGGGACCATCTTTGGGTTGCTGAATGACAAAACGCCAATATCTCGACGTTAAGCACGCTGGAATTAAAACGGCTTCACATTTAGCTTGTATTCGTAAGCAGTCTTACTGGTTTTGATGTGACGACATGCCGGATGAGAGAGACGGGGTCCTGAAGCGGTCTGCTGAGGCCGACCCGGCAGGGCTCCTCCCTTTGCCTGGGCACATATCCTGGGAACACTTTCATCCAGAACACAGGGGAGGTTTCAGTGGAAATTAAGGCTCTACCTCGAGAGCGGAATATCTCAGATCCAACTTTCTGTTCTTCCTCTCCAGCAGATTTTTAGAAAGGTCTTTGTTTATGAAAACATTCAACGTAGAAAAACAAACAAACAAAAAAAAAAACACTCCTGAAGAAAACAAGGGCCAAAAGTGTGTTTATTTATCAAAGTCCTGGGAAAATCTAAGCAACCGTGTATGAAAACCTTGGAATACTTACTGGGCTCAAGCCTGGGATTTCCCATCTGAATGGAGTCGAAAGGCAACTTCGTTCCATCCGAGGGAAACCTAGTGGAGTGAGAGGAGAGGACTTTCAGACTGTTTCGCTTCTGAATAGACGAATGTGGGACTTACAAAAACACCAATTGCGACGGTTAGTCAGACGAGCGAGTCAAGAAGAATTTGCACTGTATTTGTACCACAATCAGGATGCACCGCTATGTTTTCCATTCATGTAACCTACAGTCTCCTTTACCCCTCTCAAAATATCTTTCCTGTTGTGAGAGGCCTAGAAAGAGCCAAACGTGGCCCTCCATTGGTTCAGCCCTCAGCACAATGGCATCTGTGGTAACACGAGGCTCTTTACGGTCAGGTTACCTGATGTGATCGTAGAGTTCGTGCCACTGGTGTCCCTTGGGCACGGGAAAGGCCATGTCTCTGGGCATGGGACCGGTACCCAGGGAGGAGGCCAGACCCATCAGCTTGGCTTCGCTGAAGGAAACCTCTGTGGGAAATGAGGGGATTTCGCTTGACATGCACGAAGAGCAAGGAAACCGGGCGCACTTACGATGACCTTTGCCCCCCATGACACCTAGTAATGGACTGCTTATTGGGCATGGAATTACTTAGGCGGCATTTTAAGGCTCTGGAAAATTCTCAATATTGACTGTGTCCTTCCGAGAGAAACTTTCGCCTCATTTGAAATAAAGACGTTCATTTTCACATGCCGTGTTCCTGAGTACAAGGAACTATTGCTGCAGGAAAACACAGTGGGGAAAAGAAACCAAGTCCACCCACCAGGTTAACGTGTGACGACTGACCATTCCTTACAAACCTGCTTCGTTGGAGACATTGCAAATGTACTGACATGCAGTCATTAAAAGTGCAGGTAATTCTTAAGGTGGAGTGGTTGACCGCAGTGTTGGGGAACAAAAACCACATTTAGTCACTAGGATGGTGGGAAACTCACCAGGGTCGAGCAGCAGGTCACTGGTAAACATGTTTTTGACTGACATGTTGGAACAGAGCTTGATGCTCCTCACATGACTGTAGCAGCGTTGGACATAGGCTGAGAGTATGAGCTGCAGGTCCAGCATCAGACAGGTCCAGCGCACTGTAGAAGGAGCTGGACCCACCGGACCTGGACCACGGGAAGCAAGGGTTTATACGTCTAAATGGTTGCTCTTTTAAAAAATATTTAAAAAAAAAAAGATGCAGTTTATCGTCGCACATTGCATAACTTTACATACTGCATAATTTCAATAATAATAATCCACTGAGAAAAACTGTTTGTTTTTTAATTACCATTTCTTGCAGACCTGGCTGTGCTTTCATAAACTGGATCCTGTGCGGCTCCACACACGAAGGGGAAGTGAAGCGATGAAGTCGTACACTGGAAGTCTTTAAACATGTTGGAAAAGGAGATACGGACCACCTGGCCATCCTACATGTCACAGCAGAGGGAGGGGAGGAGCATTTGTTCTTTTGACTTCTTTCAAATGAGTATAATCCCCAGTGAATAAGAGACATGACCTGTGCATGAATACTAATACGATAGAGCATATTGATTAATATCTACGTGAAGACAAACAGTTACTTACTGTTGTGTTATCTATCCATATAAATACATATATATATATATATATATATATACAGATAGAATGATAGATTAATTTCATTTTCAATTTTAAATGGAGATGAATAAAGCATCCCCAGTGTGACATTTTAAAAAGTCAAGATGGAGGAAAAGGTACTTTGAAATCTGCCAAATCACCAATGACCATCTCTTCCATGCTGACAGAAGAAAAAGCCAGATAGTTCCATCAAGACTTGAGCTATCGATTTGTAAAAAGACAGACTTCTACTAATTAATTGGAAAATAAGCATTGCTTCCGACAGAACAGAACCGAACCAACCCCCGAAAACCCTTTGTCAAGCCAGTGTCTGTTTGACTGTCAAGAGTCCTGCTTGAAAGGTGAAACATCACAGAAAGAAAACTGCAAGTAGGATTAAACCCCCGGTGCTTTTGGTGTCACACAATAATCAATGAGTGCAATACCTCTGTGGCAACATCCAGGTGGGCCACAAAGTATTTGCGTGGAGTGGGCCGGAAGAGAAGGCAGAAATATCGCCCCGTCAGCCCCAGGGACTGATGACTGTTTTTAGGCACGAGGATGTAGCTGTTGGCAGGTACGGAACCCCTGATGCGGAACACCAAACACTTCAGTGTCTTGTCCTAAAAAGGGGGGGTTGGCGATAAAACGACAGGCAGCAAACAAACTGAAATGTTTGTCTGTCACAGAGAGAAGCCTTCACAATCTTTTGCTGCTGCAATTGTTCCCAGAAACTGTAGTACAGTTACTTGTCTAGCAAGGTGATATATAATTCAAAGGACAAAAAGATGTTTTTGGAGCATGATGTGACATTAAGATGGCAATACAAAAATACACAACCTAAACAACAGTTTGGTGGACTTAATAATAATAATAATACATATATGTAGAAAGTGTTGGTTTTTTTTTTTTTATCAAAGTGCTCTACAAACAATAATAAGTAATGGAAGGACACAGCGAAATGGAAAATCAGGCATTCATTCATTGTCTATTCTGCCAAATGTGGGGTCAGGGGGTCGGGGTTGGACATTCCCAATTAACCTACAGGATGTTTTGGGACTTTGCACATGAAGTCCGCTTTGCAGCTGTGATAATTTTCAGTTGTAAAGCTCGAAATTCTGGTTTTCTGAACACATAAAACACATGCCTTCACTTGCACTGGGCTATTTGGATAAAGGAAATCCTGTGTGATGTCATGTTCATGACTGTCGCTGGAAGCAAGATTCCTCAAGACATTTAGCGGGACAGTGTAAAGTCGCCGTGAGAGAAGCCCAGCTGCAGGTGTACCTTGTAGGTCGTGATCTCCCCTTCCTTTGCAGACCTTCTCCACTCCTCCACGCGGAAGTGCTTGAAAATGTTGACGTAGGGATGCTGCCAACCTGCAACGCCAACATTAAGTTCACACAAGGAATAGCTATAGCTTGTTGTTTTCTCATTGAACGGCAGACCAACAAACGGCATTCAAGATTTGTTGTGTTATTTTTTGATATATCTGATTTTGTTACCTTTGGAGGCCATTGCGAGGGATGAATGCGGCACCAGATCTCCACCTGTTGAGTTGTTTTGTTGTCATCGGAACTTACTCCACAGCTAACTAGCTCGTTGACGCACCGTCGGGTGACGGCTCCCAAGCGTTTCAAATGATAAAAACATGTTTTTCACACCTTCACACAGGGTGGATAGCCGTGCATTATTCGCAGCATCCAGTCTAAAGTGGTAACGGGATGGCAAACCGATATCTCAGTTGTGTACTTCCCGCTCCGGACTCCGCCGTTGCCAACGACAGCGACGTGCTTACGTCACGATCGGACGTACCCGGGGATTACGTCACGATCGGACGTACCCGGGGATTCTGGGTAATGGAGTTCCCTGTGACGGGTCACTTTTTTTTCGAAACAGAGAAAACAAGGCTTCGCTACTGGCCTCTCACTTTCTTGCAGCTTTTGCAAAAGTGGGAGAGAAAAAAAGTCAGTGTTTCTTTGCACGAACAATGACTCCACGCGAACAAAGATCTTTTTATTCACATTATCTTTTTGTTCAATAACTGTGAATGATTTACATAACAGATGACGTTTTCTTTGCGGATTTCTTGGATAAACACAACAAACTATTTACATATTTATTGTTTTCCAACTTATATAACAACGAAATATTCAGTATTGACAATATACATATATTTTAATTTGCAGCATTTGATATTGATGCTCTCATATGAAAATAAAATGCAAACTGACACTAAGATGGAGTGTGGATAGGATATTAGCCAAAATCACAACACACTGTTTTCGTAAAATAATAATTAAAAAAAAGAAGTATGGGCACAAGATACGAATTTTAAAAATAAATCCTATGGTCAAGAAGCAGATTTCCTCCCATGTCTCCATTGAATAAGAAAATAAACTTGTATGTTACAACGCGACATGTATTCAGTCTGAATCTGTACCTACAACATGTGGGTGTTGTTTCACAGCGTCTTGAAGATGTATGAGGAAAGAGACCTGCATCATCTCGGACAACTGGTGGTCTGTACATTGTAGCCGGCTCTGCCCCTTTGACGCGGACGGGCAATGCAGTAAAGAGGCATCGGGTTGTGGGGGAGCCGGGTGATTCCGATGTCTAAATATCACGGAGCTGTCGGGAGTGGGAGAACCATCGGGCTTCGCCCTCATTGACATGACGAAGGACCTGTTCCGCGCAGGCACTGTGGCAATTGACAAAGTTTCGACTCGCGAGTCGAGCATGCCTAGTCATTGTGTGCAACACACCATCCCCGTGCCTATTCTCCAGCTGCGCAGCTTCCTCTTCAGCTCGGTCCTAACCTGCAACGTACAGTTACGACATGTCAGGATTATCCTTTTGTGAGTTTTGATGACAGATTGTTGAGCACTGGATCCTGCAGGTCTTCTGAAAAATAGTCCTTCTATTGAATCTTTATGAGGTGATTACCCTGACGCGGATCCTTCAAAGGAAATCCATTCATCACCTGCTGAACTTTTGTCGTTCTTTGTTCTTGCTTATTTGTTTTGTCTATTTAACTTTTTTGATTTTTAGTTTTTGCATGCTTTGGACCAGGGGTGCCCACACTTTTTTGGCTTGCGAGCTATTCTTAAAATGACCAAGTCAGAATGATCTACCAGCAATAAAAATGATATATCTATATCTATATCGATATCTATCTATCTATTTATCTATACACACACACACACACACCAAGTACACTTAATATTTAAAATATGTATTGTTTCCCTTGGATAACAGCATGAACATGTATGGCACAATACAATTCTGTACGTTTTTGCCCATTGCCTTACTGTGATGACGCCTTGCATTGAATGGAGTCAGTCAACCAACAGGTCGCCCAGCCTTAAATACATTTCCAAATGTCCGTCAGTCACAGTGGAACGGTATTTGGATGGAGATCTCGGATTGGCTGTACTGCATGTCAATCAAGCGCGTCAATGCCGTAGTGGGAATGGATGATAGGCTAACAGCAATCTTAATGACATGCGATCTACCCACACGACCTGGACTGTCGTGTTTCTGTTGCTCGCGGTTGAGTCGTTGTTTTACATTGCAAGTTAATTTTGAAAGGCAGGGCTCCGCGACCGACCCGTCTTGCCTTTGCGATCGACCAGTCGATCTGGATCGACTTTTTGGGCGCCCCTGCTTCAGACAATGCTCTATGCAAGCGCAGCCTACCGTGCCTCAAAAGTCACCAAAGAGTATAAAATAACCAACCTCTTCATTGGCGTAACAGTAGAGAACAGCCACCAGGAAACCCTGCAGAGAGGACAGATGGAAGAGACCCTCAGGACGTTTGCACACCTATAGCTCCTTTACTTCGATCCCGAACAAAGAAGTTCCTACCTTCTTCCTTTTGCTCATTTCAAGTGAACAAAAAATGTGTATTTACCCTTCCCAAAAGAGTGAAAGGCCCTTCAATTACACATCATGCTATACAGGCAACCATTCACTTATCTCTGAAATTGCAGTAATCATAGTAATTACAGTAATACCGCAGGAAGTTGCTCCGTGGTCAAATTGAAGTCACCTGAAATGAACTGAGGAAAAGCGTGAAGAAGACTTTGAAGTAGCGCAAAACCCCGGTGGTTTGCTCGTCCGTAGCAAAGATGAACACGATTTCATGAATCCCAAACAAAGGGATGAGAGTGAGTGTTGCCTTGGCAAGCCTGGTGGGATGAAGGAAGCAACAGACAGATTTGTTAAGAATAGCTAAGGAGCCATTGTTCACAATATAAGAGCTGATCAAAGGTGATGTCCCACGGACAACTTACCGGAGTTTGTAATCAGGATAAGCGCTATGGTTGTTGGCTCGCAGTTTGGAAAGAATGACTTGGAGGATCTTGATGAAGATCAGAAAGCTCATCTGATGAGCAAAATGTTAAAAGAAAAGAACGTGTGAAAATTCTCGATGAATCTGTCTACTGTCAATATTATGCAACACGGCCCACGGCTAGCTTCGTAATGGTGAAAATGAAAGCTGGCGGGCCAATCGCGGACAGGAGCATTTGCAAGAAGGCGTCCTTACGAGTGAAGACAGAAGAATTGGGAAACGAATAATCCACCAGTAGTTCATGTTTTCATTCACGGCCCAACACCTGGAGAGCGAGGGAAGGTGTTCATTCGTCCTGTCGCACTGTCAAATCAGTATTACGGGATAAAGTTTGTGTTCATACAAATTCACATGCTGTACTCACTCTTTGTTTTCTTTCAATATCTTCATGACCAACCAGGGGACAACATAAAGAACTGGGGTTCCTAGAACAAGGAGTGGGCTTTAGTACTGCAAATGCTTTAAAAAGAAAATAAGAAGTCCAAGTGGTGAGTGTTATCGAACCGAATTATTTGAATTAGCAACCCGCAACACATGTATAACATGTTACTTCCAAAATGACAAGAGGAGATGGGACTTACCCCAGCCGAGACCAATGTACGGCAAGTATTTGTGCTTTTTGATGAAAACCGATGCAATCAGCACCGAGTACAAGTACACGGCTTCTCCGAAGAACCAGTAGTGGTTGGCCAGCACGCAGTAATGCAGCGCCACCTGCGCTATCCTGCAGCCGATCGCAGCCTGAGGAAAATATGAGAAGCGACACGTGACAGCGTGTACTTCAACATATGCAATCACGGTATCTTTATCCACCAGAGTTCCAAAAGATGAGGGAGACTCACCTGATGGCTGAGCATCTCACTCACATCAGTGGGTTTCAAGATCTCCCGTCCCCAGTGGAGCTCCAGCATGGTGTCCTTGACGATGACCGAAGCCGCACGCAGGATGAAGGACAGGAACAGGTGGACATGAATGTAGTTCCTTGTGCAATGGAGTTTCCTACAAACGGTTGCGGTCTGTTTGGCACAACTTCAAACAGATCTTTAAAACGTTAATGACACGCGAGTTCATCATTTTGCAGTCGTAGCTTAGTTTCTTTTCCTGTTTACTTGTAGCATCCCCCAAACACATTGTCATTATATTTACTTGAAGACAACTGTTTGGCAGCCCTCACTGTCACCGTATGCTGACGATGGTATTACCTGCACATAGTGACACCTTGTTGATCTCTATGTATTTATGTATGTATGTATGTATGACATTTAATATCAATCTAAATCCTTATAATGTGATAATGCTGCGGCTTATCATCTGAAAGACATCCTGCATTTAGCAAAACATCATTTGTGAAATATTTCTGAATTCTGAAGTAAACGTGATTAGAGTTGTGTGCGTTTTTATGATCATGGTTGTTCGTCCGATATGTTAGCTTTAAACTTGAGAACGAAAAAACAACAGCGATTCTGTGACGAATCACCTGAAGCTGAGAAGAATGATGATGGCTGTTGTGAGGGTGAAGAGAGACAAGGAGTAGCCGACGGTGTATACAATCTTGAAGCCGACCATCAGTTGTTTGAACCACAGCTGGAATGGGAATTAAAGAGCAGTCATTTTCAAGAGTTTACATTTCATTACTGTGCAAGTACAATTCATCCTTAAATACTGCAGTAGTGGATTAGATAAAAGCAATATATGTTGGAGAAAGGTTTAGCTCGATAGAGTATCATCTGTATTCTTTACCTCATGTTGTTGTTTTTTTTTAAACCTGTGGTTATGGGATAAACTGCACATTAGCAGTGCTCAGTTTAGTGCCTGTTGTCGAATTAAGAAAACTGTCATCGTCACGACGCGGAATAAAGTCGACTGGGAAGCTGCTGTTGCCGCACCTCCTGAGAAGTGATCTCATTCTCCTCCTCACACTGGGTCATGTCCCTCCACACCTGCCCGCTGTCTTCCCTCTCCCAGAGGCCGTCGGCGCCGCACAGCCGACGCACCACACCCTGGGACACTGGATGTCACACATTCATTGCTTCGGTCATTATCTGCTAAATCAAGGAGCATCGGGGTCGAAGGATTGGAAGGAATGACGGATGAGAACGTAAGCGGTCAGTGCAAACATCGTGCGAATCAGCCCCTGGTGCCGAATCTTCAAAGAAGAACGAGTCATAGGTGAGGTCCAGACCAAGTGAGGCTTGAACCAAGAGGCAAAAACCCTTTGGCCTGGAAGCGGAAAAAGTCGGGCGGCCAAAGACACGAGACCGAGCTCCGGTGCAGCAAATGGTTTGAAGCACACAGAATGAGAGTCGCGGCAGGAAGTAGACTGGCGGAGCGGCGCTGGATTCGACTCCACCTCTAACATCGAGGACGGGTATCTTTCTAAGGTCACCCAGGACCCAGGGGAGCAACCTGCACGGGGAACCCAGGACGCCCTCGGAGATGTCAACAAACCCGTGGGCCTCTTGTCACCTTCACATCCAGCAGGCTCCGACATTCACACCTTCAAGTCAGAGGCTGTGGTTTCTGCCGCTCACGCGTGGTAACCGCTTGGGCTCAGCTGAAGGATTTCAACTATCTGGGTTAATTAGCGTTGCTACCAGGCAAACGGTAGCATGATATTTTGAACGAAGAATTAAATGTGCACATTTTGATATGGAGTTCAGATTTGATTTGCTAATTCCTTTGCCGAAAGCACAGGAAAAAAAGTTTTTTCCATCGTAATAATTGAATATATTAATCTGGTTATGAATATGATAAGATCATACTTTATTGATCCCCATAGGGCAAATTCGGGAAAGATGTTAGGATAGAAATTGAAAATGAAAAGAAAAGAAAAGACATTTGTGGGTCTTCATTAATATCCCCTCATGTTTGAATGTTCCTCTCTTGACTGGTCAAAAGCCAATTGGACCGAACAGCATCATCGAAAACACACCGAGATGGACAGAGGGGAAAAAAAACAAAAACAGACTCATTTCAATTTCAATAACCGATCAAACTCATTGACGGTCTCGCATACCTTTGTTGTACCAGGGCAGGTAAGAAGGACAGGAGATGTTGACCAAGGAGCCAGCGGGAGCGTCAGGCCAGCAGGCGTATCTGTCAAACGACCTGTTACAAAACAATCCCACTGCACAGACAGACCACAGACCGCACAGAAAAGCAGATGATCACTTTTCACTTTTAGTGCAAATCGGTTGGTTTCATACGTTGCCGTGTATGTATTTATTTATTCATTCATTCATTCATTCATTCATTCATTCATTCATTCCAGCGTACCTTGAGGAAGTGGGTCACTTTCTATCATTTTCAAACAGTCCTCCTTGTACATGATCCACTTCTGGTACGTCTCCTCTAGGACCTTCCCGGCAGCCATGCTCGACTGGAACGATATCCGAAAGGTTCCTTGTCATTGGATGCATCTTTAACTGAACCCATCAGGGCGCCTTAACGAATCCATGAGGGTGCAGTTCTGGACGACAAGTCCCTTTCGACTGTGAAACGTACCCACGGGGACCTGCAGATGTGTCCTTAATCATTAGCAACAAGGAAATAAATACATTTCATTCTACGTGATGACAAGCTTTGAACCACTGATTTAATTTGATTTTTCCTGCTCTGGGTTATTGACTGGTTTATTACCACACGTCAGTCATTTTTAATTCATTCATCCGAATTTAATAGCTTTTCTACCAGCAGCTGAAAATAAATCTTTTTTTTTTTTCCTCTCACCTGGGTGAGAACAATGTCTGGTAGTTTTGACGGCTCTCATTCTGAACGTTGGATTTGACGGACGGGATTGTTATGACGGGAGACGCTTGTTGGACGCGTCCTCATCATCCGGAGGACTGAAGAACGCAACTGGCTGCATTCAATGGGCAATTTAGAAACGAATGAACAAAGTGCTCATATTAACCCAGAGATGCACAGCGAGAACAAATGTGAACTCACATTACTGGCATTACTGTTGGAAATAGACCTGTCAAAGTATGACAATCCCCCCTTTTCAAAATATTCAATCTGACAGATACATAATGTTCGACTCTATACATGTCACACCTCATATTTCTCTCTGAATAAAGCTTGACAGGAATAAAGCTTAATTTGTCTTTCCTTGTCTTGCCCCCTTCTGCCAGCTCCAGGATCCCAGACCTTTATGTCAGTCCTCTGCAACGTTATGCCGTTCTTCTGAGTGAACGCCACTTTACGTGAAGGTGGCAGGTAAAAGGACCTCCACCGCCTTTCCGCATTTCCTCATTTTCACAGCGTCATGTAACCTCCAATTTCAGGGAAGGATTGATTATCCTGGCCCCGCAAGATTGACCGGTCGGACCTCCAGCTGAAAAAGGGGCTTTGGTGAATGCAGTGGTGTGTGTGAATGACACGGAGGGAACCATCTGTCATGTCATATTCAAGCACCTCGTTTTGCTCCTCCTCGTCGGGATGCGACATCCCGCTGACTAATAAACAGATGCTTCACGAGTCCGTTTACAAGTTTGGCCAGCTGTTTGCTCTGCTGCGGTGCCCGCTGATGTTTGGCTAGGTGACGGTGATGCGACAGCGACAGCAGGTCTGCATCATCGGGACCTCTGGGACCTCACTGAGGCGCCGGACGTTGCTAAGAATAGGCAAAACTGTCCTATAATAACACTTTGGCTCACTCAGCGCGATCCATGTGGCGAACAGGTGACTGACATTCTTACCAATAACAGGAGAAACTATTTCAATGCCGTGCCCTCTGGACCCTGTTGTCTTACAGCTCGACCCTGCAGGCGACGTGGTCCAGGTTGGGTGAAGATGAGAGGTAAAAATACAAAATATGGGCATTTTAAGGGAAATACATTTGTCTATGATGCTGCTAGAAATGAGTACGTCATCCTGGCAGCAAATCCTGATGGAAAATCCTCAGTCCAGACGCCGTCTGCACCTCAAATATTCCCAGCCATTGGTTCAGGTTGAAATATAAACTTTAAATTCAGATCAGCGGCAGCGAGAAAGCCTCAGGTGGAGTCCGGGATCACCGAGGAGAACGACATGTCCGGTAAAACTCAAGAACAAAAATCTGGGAGATGTGAGTGAAGACACGCAGCAGTCAACTCTACTCTCTAGTTTGCTGACTTCCAGGCTTGTCAATTAAAATCAGCGACACTTGTTGAGCTTCTTTTTTTTTTATCTACCTGTACTCGACCGGAAGAATCCCCTCCGTCCGCAGGCTGCAGGCGAAACGGAAAGAAGGTTCAATTCGGCGTGAAGCTGCTCCGGGGAGCCGAAGACGCGGAGAATAAAGCCGAGGAGATGCTCCCAGGTGGACGGCGCTGCTGAGGAGGAGCATGCGTGTGCGCGACACACACACACACACACACACACACACACACACACACACACACACACACACACACACACACGCACGCACGCACACAACTATACCAGTCCGAACCTCCCACGGCACCCATTTACTGTAAATTTACGAGTAGATACATACACATATGGATAAACATACATACACGTGTACATACATACATAGACATATATAAACATACATATTACATACAAAAAACATGCACATAGATGTAAAAATGCATACATGCACACATGCATACATACAAACATGCAAATAGATATAAAAATGCATACATACATACATACAAACATACAGGCATACATATATATACATAAATAAATACATACATGCATACAAACATGCAAATGGATATAAAAATGCAAACATACATACATACCAATATGCATATATATATATCTCTATATATACGTAAATACATATATACATGCATACAAACATGCAAATGGATATAAAAATGCATGCATACATACATACATGCATACATATATATGTAAATGCATACATACATGCATACAAACATGTGCATAGATATAAAATGCATTCACACTTTCATACATGCATACATACATACACACATGTATAAAAATACATACATACATATATACATACATACATACATACATACATACCGTTTACAGAGACCAGATGTTTGCTGATTTGTATTTCAAGTACAGTCCTGAGTGGTAGGGGGGAAATTTGCAATTTAACCCTGTGCAAGAGCGGGGAGGGTGCTGCTGATAGAGACGTCACAAGTTGCAATATCTCACTGTAGGCAGCTTGAAATGCAAATATCAAGAGAGCAGATCATATCCATGTCCAGATGCAAAAAAAAAAGAAAAGCGCCTGAAAAATGATTTGAAAGAGAGTGCGGAAGGAGGAAAACAGGTCTGTCTGAAGGTGCCACTGAAACACCTTTCAGCCGGGGATGGAAAGTACGTGTCGATGCCTGGGCCTCGGCCCGTCTCACAATCCTCGAGGACACCTGGCCGGGCGTTAGAACCTGAACATATCAAAAGATTCGAGACAGCAGCAATCGCTTTATAAAGTCATTTAACAGCTCTTTTGGGGGACGTGGAATGGTCCTTCAGAGGTCATTTTAACCTTATTTCCATCCCCAGAATGCACACCAAGTGCCTCAAAATACTTCGCCGAGATTCTACTTTGGCCCACTCGTCGAGCGAGCCGCTAACCCCGCTTATGCGTCCGACCAGGCAGCGGGTGTGGGGGCGGGGGGAGGGTGACGGTCCGGCATAGGAGGGGACGGGACTTCCCCCGACACTCCTACCAGCGCCTCCCGTCTGACAGCTATTTCGGTGGAGCTTCTGCAGTGAGATCTCAGCTCAGAACAGGAGTCATCTGTCCAAAGATGACACCCCCCCCCGCCTTCCAACGTGTGCGAAACGACGGACAGCTCGTACAACTGAACGTGTGGCGCAGCCTACGTATTGCAGGATGGATAATGATACTGTAGATGCGCCTGTTGAGATGCTCTGCTGAGCAACACTGAAAATACAAACACACACACACTGCACGTGCGGTCGGCCTTGCATAAAAAGCCCGTTATCTGTTTCTGAAGTAAGAGTCTCAGACATCCGCTCGATGCCTCTGTCTGCTATCGGGTGTTTTCCCCACATGCAAATGAATGCAAAAGATTGCAGGATTAAAATCCATGAATAGATATCGATAGATTCCCGACAGGGGACTCCAAAGGGATATTTTCTGAAGACGCGTGGCCATGGCTGATGCATTTCCAGGATCACACAGGCGACGGGCCTCAGGAGAAATGTTCTCATGTCATGTTCAGTACCAACCGCCCTGCAAGTGGCAGCTGAGGAGGTGAAAGAAAGATTAAACGGGAAAATTCTCTGTTTTCCAAGCTGGGCTCGTCGCTGGCACACAGCGGATTGGCTCGGCTGTGACTCAGTCGGTCCTTCCAATTGGAAGGTTGGCGGTTCAATTCCTCCTCCTGTCAGCGTTTCAAAAGTGTCCTCGGGCAAGACATGAAACGCCTCCATTTTCTCCTGATCGCCTGGTTAGCGCCTCGGCTCTGCCACCTTCAGCGTGGGAGCTGGTGAATGCAACCCAGGGTAAAAGTGCTGTGAAAACACTGCGTGAAAGCATCATGTAAGTGGTTGACCATTTACCTGACATCCATTTGCTTGGTACAACAGGTTCTCAGTGTCTCCGCGCCTTTGCACTTCACTGTGTGAAACACAAAGATGCTGCAGGAGTCCCAACGTTGCCGGTTGTTTTCGAATCAAACTGCTACGCTCTCCTCTGTACCTTTGTTTCATTCATTGTCTGGCATGAATGAAAATGAAGAGGCCCGCTGTGATTTTCCGCTCCTCTCAATGCGAACTTGAAACTCTCCATTCTAACTTTACAGACAGACGTCTGCCCGTCATCACTTTGGGCCTCTGCTACTTCGTCCAAACTTGTCCCTCTAAATACAAGCCCCGGGAGATCAAACTTCAGTCTGAGGCGGAAGGATTGCCGCGCAAAATCGAGATTCTATGTTCAGCAAAGTCACTTTTAGCTTAGATATAAATGTAACAGTTTTTAGAATAAAGTATTGAAATGTATGATGAATGAATGGGACAATGAGTTCATTAGCATACTACTTTGGCACAATATCACGACCAAGACTGGATACAATGTTATCCGGGCGCTTCTGCTTTTCAATCGTCCGAAATGATCTCCGAACGAACATCAATTTCCCCCCCCTTCCTTTTTGTGCAAATGGAAAAATTCACACTGCTACAAACATAATGGAAAAGTCAGTTTGAGGCTGGGGGGCCGGGACCCGGTGATGGATACAAAAAGTGAACGACAAGATGTTTGAATGGTTTCGGCTGGATGCTTGAGGGAATAGGAATGGTCTCCTGGGGACGATTTAAAAACAATTTGAGAACAAAAAACGGGCTTTAAGGCCTTCGTTAATACCAGCCAGTGAATATCGTCTATCAGGTAGAAGGGACCAATGCAAATCTGATCCGTGCACTGTTTTTATGTACGTATGCACGCCTTCATGTATGTACTGTATGTGTGTGTGCGTGCATGCATGTATGAATTAGGTACGGAAACTTGATGAATGGAAGTAGCATGTACGGAATCCAACTGCACCTGTTCCACACTCGAAGAATAACGAAGATAAATTTGGCAATTATCGGCGCTAAAATGCAAAGTCCCATGAACTCGGGGAGCTGAGAACCAATCCGCCGCTGGGAATTCACCCAATCTCAATGTCCGATGAAAAATCAAAATTCAAACTATCTTTCGGGAGAGTGGATCTGGCAAGGCACAGCTGTGCTGAGCTGTGACTGCATATGACCTGGGAAAGTCTGCATGAATACACTCTTCACATAGCATACTTTTTTACAGGAATACAATAAATGATACCTGAAATGATGAACATCTACATCTTCCCTTATCGTCAAGACATTATTTACATGCCTCTGTAAAGAAAGTAACAGAGCTGTGGTTTCATAAGGATACCCATGTTTATTTTTTGATTTTAGGTTTCACATAATGGAGCTGTCAATATTACTGAAAGTATTTTTAAAATGAAAAGACATTTATCCAAGCCCAGCTTTATTAAAAAGATATTTATGGCAAATATTCATTGTACATGAAATCAAATGTGTTAAATATGTGACAAATTGGGTTTACGGATTTTATTGCTTGCTGGATCCTTGCCTCTGAGGAGTACAATCTGTTGAGTTTGAGGTGAAAAAGAACGGTAGGTGTTCTCTCTTCTCCCCTCTGGTAGGAGGAACACCAGAACACATGGACCCCCACAGCACCTCACAATACAACAACTAACACCAATAACACCTGAACCTCTATTCATTCAGGAGTAGTTAGAATAAATACATAAATATGGGGAGGAAACCAGCGGCGTAAGAAGAGGCAATAGAGCTTTGGTTTTCATTCAGACAGTCAGCTTTACAAATTGGACCGTGTTTACTTGTTTATTTCCTCCTTTGCAAACACTGGATGTGCCTCTGCGGCAGAGTGATACAAGTTTACCGTCAGCCGCTCGCGCACGTGACCCCGGCTTGCCTTTGAGGTACGAGAATTCTTAATCCAGGCCAAAAAGAATCGAAAAGACATTCGTACTGACCCGACGCCAGTGGGCTGTACTTTACGGCTCGATACCGGCGGCGGCGGCGGCACCTGCAGCCCGGGAAAATCCGACGATTCTTCTTTTCCGGAGTCACTTGTGCAAGTACTTTACTCACAGTTCAGAAAGTACTTCTTGTGCTATAGTGTGGTCTTCATCCCAGGACGCCGCCCAGCAGATCAGATGTCCACCACACAGCCCGGAGCGTTGGCTCTGATGGCATCAGATATGACTTTTGCACCGGATTCTCCGATGCTGTTTCCCTGCAAACTGTAAGATGGCAGAAAGAAATCTTTTTTTTATTTTTTTTTTATTTTCTAAACTTAAATCTTAGTCAAGTGCATGTCCTGATTTGTGAGTGCGGGAATTGTTTAGGAAAGGAAACTAACTTTATGTAAGTTAACTGGTGGTTTCCTTTCAGGGCTGTTGCAATGAATATGGCTCCGTCCATTCCAAGGGAGTTCTCCTGCAGACTGATGAAAAACAGTCTCTCATTAACTGAACAATAAAAAGGATAAAAAAAGAAGCGGAGCAAAGATTGGCGCTGATTGCTGTTGTTCAGAATGATAAGCTTTACTCGAGACTCACTTCAGTGATTTGAGACTTCTGTTGCTTTTCAAGGCGTTGGCAAGGGCCTTCGCTCCCTCCATCCCCACAGAGTTTCCACGCAGACTGAAAAGCACAGTAAGGCTTGTTGGTTTCATGCTATCAGTGGCTCCGCTTGATCGGACATTTTCGTTGATAACAATAACAACATCCATCCATCGTCTGCCGCTTATCCCGCTAACAATAACGAACACCAATAATACCTGAACCTGAGCATCACCTTATTCATTCAGGAGTTGTGAAAATAAAGATATAAATGTGGGAGGAAAACCGGGGTAAAAACCCGGGGAGAACATCCAAACTCCTCCAGGGTCCTTCGTGCTGTGAGACCGAAGCCCAAACCACTGCGCCACCGTGCCGCCGCTATAAGAAACAATCATTCCATAGTTTGTACATTTAAAAACAGTAGACATCTTGTATCTCCTGACATTGTGATCTGTAGTGAGAGCAGGGAACAGGTTGAGGAACATCTAGGGAGGTGGAGGTTTGCTCCGGATAGGAGAGGAATGAAGGTTAGTCGCAGCAAGACAGAAAATGTGTGTGTGAATGAGAGGAACCCGGCTGGAACGCTGAGGCCGCAGGGAGTGGAGATCAAGAAGTTGGAGGATTTCAGGTACTTAGAGTCAACAGTCCAGAGCAACGGAGAGTGTGGAGAAGAGGTGAAGAAACGGGTTCAAGCAGGTTGGAATGGCTGGAGAAAAGTGTCAGGGGTTCTATGACATAGAAGAACATCAGCCAGGAGGAAAGGAAAGGTGGAGGAGACAGTGGTGAGAGCAGAGATGATGGATGGTTTGGAGAAAAGACAGGAGGCAGAGCTGGAGGTGGCAGAGATGAAGATGCGGAGGTTCTCTTTGGGGGTGACCAGGATGGAGAGGATCAGGAATGAGTCCATCAGAGGGACAAACATGGTAGATGTTTTGGAGAGAAGGTCAGAGATGGTTGGGTCATGGACAGAGGAGGGATAAAGAATATATTGGTAGACGGATGCTGGAATTGGAGGTCTAGATGAAGACCAGAGAGAAGATGTATGGAGGTAATGAGAGAGGAGTGCTGAAGGTAGTTGGTGTGAGAGAGGAGGATCCAGATGGAGAAGGTTGATTCGCTGTGGCCCCTGAAGGGAAAAGTCCTCTTCTTCTCCTGAAGTCACTGACGCTAAAACTGATTTACAAAATATGGAACAATAATAACAATAATAACAATACTTCCGTATTCTGGAATTACTGGTATTATTTTGGAAAAACAAGATGTCTGCTTCTTTTCAATATCACCGTAGTTCATGTATATTAGTCAGAATGGCCTCGGCCGTGTGGAAGGAGCTCAGGGCTCCCGATGTTTCAGGACAGAAAAGACGAGCCGACCGCTGTCGCTGGATCAAGATCGAAAGGTTTAGAATCATTATTTCTACCTCTCGCGTGGCGATAGTTTTGAGTTTGTTCGCTCTCACTCACTCCAATGTTTGCAGGGTCTGGTTGGTCATTAGAGCCTCCGCCATGGCGATGGCCCCGGCCCGGCCCGCCGAGACCCCCTGGAGACTTGAAGGACGGCACAAAAACACAACGAGACAACCGAACGTCACGATCAAAATGTCCGACGGAGTGCATTGTCAATGCGGCGGAATTTGAAATCTCAGTTGTTCATTCTTTGTCCTTTGCATACAAAAAATAACTCCCACCACAGTGTGTGCAGGGATGTGTTGGTCTTCAAGGCTTCGGCAAGAGAAATGACTCCTTCGTTCCCCATTGCATTCTCCTGCAGACTGGAGAGACCATTCTAATCAGTGTTTCTGGAGGACAAGCGGCCGAGAGGAGGAGGAAAGAGAACGGCACCGATACGTGAACAACGGACGATGCCGGGCCTCTCAGGCTTACTCTAAGAGCTGCACGGTGGTGTTGGAGAGAAGGGCCTGGGCCAGGGCTTCGGTGGCAGAGGACTTGATGAAGTTCCACTGGAGACTGAAGAAAGAGATTACCACACACCGCATGTTTCTGAGAACACGACAGTTTTTGCACCAAGCATACATAATCTTACAGCATCTTATGCTACATGCGTACGACTTGTGTGCCCATTCTTATGTGGCATCACTCACTGCAAAGATTTGAGGCCCTGGTTGAACCTGATTGCGCTCGCTATGGCTCGAACCCCTTCGTCGTGCAACAGGTTGGCTGTAAGACTGGGACAGGCACATAAAGACGTTGCATTGTTCAGTCTCACAAACAGTTGGAACCGAAAAGAGACCGGACGTTTGCCGGAACGGACCAAAATTAAAAGCTGCTTCAAAATGTACTCACGGTATTTAATAAACATTTGTTATCAGGCCGCGTTTAAGCTGTTAAGCTCGGCTTTGAATTTCATCCTTGAATAACAGTTCAAGGCTTAGCGGTATCGACTGTATTTCTTTGAAAATCTTGCACAGATTGGGAATTTTGAACATTTTATCCGTAGAGAGTGAAAATTACACAGTATAACACGGACAGCTATTCATAAGGTGACTCACTCGAGGTCCTGAAGGCAGTTGTTCTCACTAAGAGCTTGGGCCATATTCTTTGCCCCCTCCACGCCGATGGAGTTCTCTCTTAAACTGTCCAGAGAGGGTAGAGAACATACAATTAAAGGAAATAAAAAATGACTTCACAATGGGAGTAACCCAACAGGGTATTTATTATTACACAAGCAGCATGAGTAGTGTTGAGGCGGTTTTAGAGGCTTGACGCTTTGAGCGTCTCCACCACGGAAAAAGAAAGCTCTCAGTTTAACTCCAAAAAATGCAGACAAAGAAAAGACTGATTGTGGCGCGCCATTGTACTAATATCGCAACAATCGCTGGTTGCTGATGAAAGGTAATGTTATTTTTCCCCACGGTATCTCGATGTCCCACTGTGTTCCCCGACCGCTCGATGGATGGAGCGCGGTAATGAGCCTCTGTACTCACTTCAGAGAAACCAGGCCGTGGTTCTTCCTGAGAGCTCTTGTCAAGGCCGTCATCCCCTTGTTACTGATGGAGTTACTTTGGAGTCTGACGAGAAAGGAAAAAAAGCAGCCGCAGTGACCGACGGCCCCGACGAACTGTGGCGGATGAGACCTGGGGGGGGGGGGGGGGGGGGGGCCGCGGCGGGGCAGGGGAGGGGGGCCGG
>CAAKHD010009912.1:11908-24050 GCA_901007705.1 Fistularia tabacaria | reverse complement strand
TTGACACCCCTTAGAGGGAGTGATTAGGCGAGGGCACGGATAAAAAGAGAAAAAAAACCGCGGCGGGAGGAAAAGACGGGAAGGTGGGGGGGGGGGGGGGGGGGGGGGGGGGGGGGGGGGGGAGGGGACTCACTGAAGCGACAGCAGAGTGTGGTTGACTGTCAGAGCTTCTGCAAGGGCACCTGCTCCTTTGTCCCCGAGCTGGTTGCTGCAGAGACTGGAGGAGGAAGGAAAATAAAATGATTTATCCATGAGACCACGATCTTTGCTCTGAATAGAAATGAGTAGAAGAACGAAGTTTTAGACGTAAACCCTGGGACATGAGCAGGACTGTCCATCAAGGATTACATGAGTTTTGTGAGAGTCCGGTTGCTCTTCAAAGCGTCGGCCATCCGTTTCACCCCGTTTGATCCAATCATGTTCTTCCTCAGACTGAAAGGGCCCGTGCACATGAAGCAGCAGACATTAGTCTCCATCATCACGTGCACACATCCGGCGTGTACAGTTCACGCGACCACAAGGCGAAATACAAGCAGAGCTCACTTCAGGGAACGTAGCTTGCGGTTGCACCGCAGCACTCCTGCCAGGGCCTGGGCTCCTTCCTCTCCAATAGAGTTGTTCTGGAAGCTGAAATGCGTGGAAAGAAAGCACGCGGAACCTCCTTAGTTTATTTTTGATACCGTCTTTGTGCATGAGCTTAAGTCCAATTCTGCTTACTTGACTGATATCAGAAGATGGTTCATCTTCAGAGCTTCTGCCAGGATCTTCGCTCCTCTCGAACCGATCTTGTTGTTCCGCAAACTGAATCAGAGATTTCAAAAACAGACCGAAGAAGGCGTTTGATCCGAAATCCCGATATTCTCATATTTAGATGTTTCGATCTCGCTAGGCCGCGTGGAAGCGTCCGTATCATTTGAAATCCTAATATTCCCGTTTTTCCGATTGCAGCTAAACATCATCCTTTAATTCAATTCTCAAGTGCAATCTAAGTTTGTTTTTCCACAATTAAGTTGATATATTCAGTCTATGGAATCTCGAGCGGGACACTTTTACATTTGTAGCTGCGGACACCGAGGAAACAGCATAGTGGCCAAAAATGAGTGAGTTTTCTTTCGTAGGTATACTATCTAAAAAGGAAAATTGAAATCCAAATATGCAGCCCAAGATGCGGTTCCCACCTGTCGACCCCCAAAGTGACACTTTTAAAACCTGCAGGAAATGAAACGGCTCTTTATAATCGCTGTCATGATGTGAAATTTCCAAAGTGCCACCGACTTCATTCCATCGTGCGTCTCCCAGATGTATCGATAACAAAAGAAGCACTTAAACAATCTCACTTGAAAGACGTCAGTGTCCGGTTCACCAGGATGGCTCGGCTCAGGGCTTTGGCGCCTTTGTGAGTAATCTCGTTCTCCGCCAAACTGTGAGGGAAATAGACCATTCAATAGGCGTTCAGCATTAATGGTCACCGTCGCCCTGGTTACCACGTCGCTCACACCACCACTGTGATTGACTTTGCCTCGGCTGAATTCTAATCCGAACATGTTGTCATTCGTGTGACACAGGCGCAGTGTTATGTGTTACGATCGGACGACAAGATGCTCGTCACAGCGGCTCGCGACGATGGATAGCACACGGAGTTGTTGTTTAGCTCTCAAACACCGCTGCAAATTAAGGATATCTCTTTGCAGAAGTTGTAAAATCCATTCAGTCAGTATGGACGATGCTTATCCTAACTCTAAAATCTAAGAGAAATCTTTAGACGTGACCAAGAATCAAGTTTCAAGTTCAGACATTGCTGTGGACCCCACGCAAAAGAACGAATGACAAAATCAAGTTGGCAATGTTTCTTGCACTTTTCAGGATGTAAATTTGCAAATGTGGCCTGGCTGAAAAGATCCCCTGTGTTTTATTTCTCCTCCGCAATCTGCATCGTAAGCAAATTGCAAAACGAAACCTTGACTTGCATCAACTTCAAAACGTACGTGACCTGCTGCAAAGCAACACGAGGCGACGTTACGGCAAGACATGTTTGCAGAGAGGCTGTGAAAGGTGTCTTTTCAGGGAAGCATAAAGTTTTTACCCCTCTCAGGTACTTTGACTTCTCGCAGGGGAGCGGGCATCTTTTATGTCTCTATTTTGGTTCTTTGCCCTTGTGTCTTGACAGACTTTTGAGTCGTGACCTAATCCTGCATCCAGTCTTGCAAATGACCGTCTCAACCCTTACCTTATTTTCTGGATGTGGCAGTCTTTGGCACTGAGAAGGCTTCCCAGCAATTCCATGATATCATCTTTGAAGTGGTTATTTTCCAGCCTGGAAAGAACCAAGACCGATATTCTTTAACTTTTCATTCTCTTATCTTTTTTGCCGATCTCTCTAATTTGAGCGTCCTCTTGGAGAGCTGACCTGAGGTGGTTGCAGTACAGCAGCTGCGGGAGCAAACACTTCAATGTTGCGCAGTTGAGAGAGGCTGTGAGGTTGGTCTCATCGCTGCACTCAGGGGAAACGTGCAACAGGTAGCCCAGTACGACACAATGGGCCCGGGTGAGTTTCCCCGCCAGGCTGCCGAGCCGCAAGTCCTCCTCGACGCTCCTGAGCAGCTCAGTATGTTGCAACTCCTGTAAACAATAAGCCAGATTGACTTCCCGCAGAGACACGACTGAGCTCTTGGTGACCAGAAGGCCTTGTATAAATCCTGCTGCCCATGTCCTGTGGTTGCCGTCGTCTTTTCCGCCGGCCAAAAGCCCGGCGAGTGGTTTCAGTGCCACCGGACACAGCAGGCCGGTCAAGAAGCGTGCAAACGCATCCAAGTGGCCGGTGTCTGATTGCTGGGAGTGCTGAATGGCACTTTTGAAGTGATTCTGGAAACCAATCTTGGGCCAGGACATGGTGCTCTCAGAGAACAAGTCAAATATAGCTCTCTTGGAGGAGACCTGGTAGAACGTCGCCGCAAGAAACTCCTGCAGAGTCAAATGAGTGAAGCTGTATGTTGAGCATATGATTGACTCGTTGTGAACAAGAAGCCCAGAAGCAAAGCTGCTCTGGGTTAATACAGGGTCCACTCCGTATGCCCTGAGGTCTTGCTCGCTGAAGGTGTATTTGTGTTTGAGGAGCCCGTAAAAGGCCAGCCGTCCAAGATTGCCCAGCAGTTTCCGATTCCCGTGGAGCTGTTCCATTTTCGGGGGCTCCCTGCCCCTGGGTTCGCCGACCTCTGCCTTCATTGAACAAAAATGGGCATACAGCTGAGTACAAGTCCTGGGAAGGGTCTCCTGTGGTCCATTTTGCATGATGTACATCAGCGTCTCAGCCACTATCCAGCAGAAACAGGGTACGTAGCAGATGACGATGAAGAGTTTATGGGACTCCAGGTGTTCCCATATTTTGCTGGCAAACTCTCCCTCCGAGAAGTGATGGTTTAAGAACATCTGGATGTCCTTTTGGCTGAATCCCGGGATCTCAGTCACCCTGTCAACCAATCCTCCAGGGATGACTGAGGCCACACGTGGTCTGGAGGTCACCCACAGAGCAATGTCCGGAAGGAGATTCCCTTGGATGATGTTGGTAATCAGGTCGACGATGGACACCTCTTTCTTCGGGTCTGTGCAGGGTGCTGTGTCCAAGAAATTTAATGAGTAGTGAAATTCATCCAGGCCATCAAGTATGAGCAATGTCCTGCAAGGGGGACCCAGGATCAGACCGGGGTCTGTTAGATGAGGATACGCCATCTTCACCAGCCTCTCGACCGAAAGCTTCTCCAGTGAGTTCAGCTCACAGAAGGTGAAAGGCAAGACGAAGTCAATGTCAGAGCAGATGGACCCCCGGCACCACTGTCTCACAAAGTGTCTAACCCACATGGTCTTCCCGATACCAGCCACTCCAACTGTGAGGGAGACCCTGGGAGGGACACTGACCCGGGTCAGGGGGTCCAGGAGTTTCTCAAGAACCAGTTGTCTCACATTGTTTCTTCTCCCTCCACGAGTCGCCCCCACCTGCATGAGGTCGTGCTGATTTTGCTGAAGGTCTGAAAGTCCGTCGACCAAAAACAAGCTCCTGGAGGAAATGTTCAGGTTGGGGCAGTTGAGTGAATCCCGGCCTTTCAGCTGCTCTAATCGCTTCAAAAGCGCCTCTTTGTGCTCCTTCACCATGGAATCTGCAACAACGGGAAATGTTGACATCGGATATTATCAGCGAGTGAAAACAGTTTGTGTTTTTAATTGTTGACAACTAGGACTTGAAGGCGGATCTCATCTGAGATTCAACATTTGTTTTTCACCTAAAAATACTTCCATGACATCACATAGCGACGACTGGCCTCCACGATGGCTCAGGTTCCTTCGTAGCTCCAATTCATTATCGCAGCACTAAATTCCTGAATTTCTAAGCAGAATCAATTGTATCAATTTGGCAAGACCAATCTGAGTGATCCGAGGGGGCGACTCGGCGCTCCAGCCTGTTGTGGACGTTTGATTTGTTTGCTTTCTCACCTTCAGCTTCCCGATAACATATCCCAACTCACCGTGGTTCAGGATGAGCTGAGCCTCCCGGGAGTCGGACCTCTTCACGAAGTCCTGGAGGGCCTCAGAGCCTCGAGTTTCCTTGCCGCTGACGATCGTTGCCAGCATGTTGACCTGCTCCCGCAAACGGCCCGCATCCCGGATCTTGGCTAATTCCACTGAACTCAGTATTTCCATCTTTTGCAGGTGAGTCAACATCCCATCAAGCAAGGAAGGGGTAATGAATTGTTGCAGATGATCTTGATGCTTTTGGATCCAGCCGGGATCTGAAGACAAAACCCAGCGCAGAAAGTCTTTAGACAACGCAACGTTCAGAAGAGACCATCGTGACTAGAGGCTTTCTCGTGGAGTGAAGATTAAACCCTACATTCCTACTGCTCAGTCTTTGGAGAACCGAAAGCAGAGCGTATTCATCGCACGAATGGATGCAGTTGCAGCTGAATGATTGATTCGAGGCTGTCTGTGGGAGACGCCTGGTATGGCGACCAGACCTTAACTGGTTTTTAGTCCAGCGGTGCATGTGTGCATGTGTGCATGTGTTTCAGTCGACGAGGCAGGAGAAAAGTTCACCCTTATCTGCGTCTGCGACTGAGTGCGTCGAAACAGAGGCGGCCGTAGACTGAAGATCCACATAGCTGTCGTCCTGCCAGGTGACGCGTTTGCTTCTGTCCAGGATGGAATCGTAATGTTCCTTCCTCTCCATGAGGCCGCCCGAGATCCCCGGCCGATGTCTGGGGCATAAAAACACCGTTAGGAGCTTCAAATGCAATTCATCTAATTCAGTTTCTGGGGGCGGCTGGGGCTCAGACGGGAGGGCGGGTGCCACTCCGACCGGAAGGTCGGCTATCCGATCCCCGGCTCCTCCTGTCTGCGTGTCGAAGTGTCGTCGGGCAAGACACCGAGGCGCTCTTCATGGCAGCTCTGCGACCACTGGTGTGTGAATGGGTGAGAGCACTCTACCACAAAGTGTCAAAGTGCCACATAACTGGAGCCTATTTCTGCATTTGCATGAATAACATCACAACGTTACGAAAATACCCTTTCTACTTTCAGCTTTAAAAGCTGCCACAACTGGGTTTACCTTCTGTTTGCGCGCAAATACCGGTACTATATCTTCCGTGGTCTTCTGTTCTTGTAGTTCGACGCACAGACACTGGGTGACCTGGACTAGCTGTTAGGAAACTTGCAACGTGCTGCCGGGTCTAGGCATTCAAAAACAAGCAAACAAAACATCCATGAATACATACCAGTTAATTTCAATAAAGATCCATGATCTCCCCTCCAGAGTTTCTTTCAGGACACGCCTTATGCAGCAGCTACTGGAAATGCACATCGCGTTTGCCACCTGTCTCTGAAGAAGCTCAAAGTGAATGTGATGCAAACTCAAGTGTGCGTACTGTGTGCAAAGCCAGGAGCGTGACAGGGAGGAAATGGCAAATGTCTTCCTGTGCGGTTTTGTGCGACTGACATAAACTCAGATGTCTGATGCACTGTGGGAAGCCTGATGTTCATTTTATAACAAGTGAAACCTGAAGAACAGAAAAATGAAGTAGACATTTGAGGGTTAGTGTCGGGCCGATGCTGCTGTTCATGGTCGGAATCGCACAAAGCAGGTGAAAACGACCAGCGCAACCGGCTCAATTCGAACGACTCACATGTTGGTTTGGAAGGCCTTTGAAAGGATGTACGACGCTGCCCACACAGAGGCTTCACACCGCGACTGCACCATCTTCACGACGGCAGACATCCCATGGTTTCAATGAACTCCGCAAGTCCCCGACGCGACAGCTTGCCGCTTCACCCCGAGCGACGCCGTGCCAACAACCGCTTCAAATGCTGCATACCGGCTCTGCAACCCGCCTTCCTGGCCTGTGGTCACAGGGTTTATGCCTCGCTCATGTGTACGTAGACCAACCCCGATAGTTTGACCACATTAAAACAGCAGGTGGACATCTCAGACAAAGCAGCGTGTGTTACAGCTGCAGCGGTTACCATCACATGGTTGCTGGACATGGATGCCTTTGCCATCCATTTGCATTTCTTTGTTTTCTATCCATCCTCACCTCTTTCTAGGTACGGATGGCTTCCTGTATTTGGGACAACGGCCTTACCGGTTAGAAATGAGTGCAGTTTCTGGTTCCCCGATTCCATCATCCCATCAGTAAATAAACACAGCCTGTAGAGCACAACGTTCATTTTTGTCACTTTATTACTTTGTCGGCTTCAGGAAAAAAAAAAAAAAAAATTGTAGCATTACAAAACAAATGAAGGTATTAGCCAGGGCCATCTCATGACGTTCTCAGTAGGCCACAAGGTTCCTGAAAGTCTGGTATCTCCACCTGGTTCCATCTCTACGTCCAAAGTTTCATCATGTCCTCGGACTTCCCTCAGTCATTCAGGGAGGAATTCAACGTAACACAGAGTTAGTGAGCGACCACACCAGTCATACATTCATTCATTCATTCTGTGTACAGCTTATCCTGCACTCATGGTGGCAGGAGGTGCTGGAGCTCATCCCAGCTGTCAGAGGTCACGCTGGACCGCTCCATCACAGCGGCCACACAGAGACACGCAACCATTCACCCTGTCATTCACACATCTGAGCCATTGAGTTGTCTCCCATCAACCTCCTGCACAGATTTGGACTGTGGGAGGAACCCGGAGGCAGAAGCTCTACCCACTAAGAACACCTAAGGACAGCTTCATCTTCAGGGGGTGTAAGAGTGAGGTATTTGAAAAACTGTGAAAAGGAACAGCGGACAGAAAACGGGGCTGGAAGAACTTTATTCCTATCTTGATAAATACAGACGGGATTCAGAAACCTGGAAAGGTCAGTGGGATATGTTTGTAGACTTTTAGTCGCCCGGTAATGTTATTTCAGAGTTCTCGTGTCGGGAAAATTCATGCTGGGGTTTCTTACTGCTCTCACACGTGTGAGAAGTAACCGATGTTATGAACAAAAAATGGACCAGGATGAAACTCCCTGGGATAGACCAGTAGGAGCGGCGCGGGGAGCGAAATACCTCATTAGAAATTAGTATTAACACTTTGCAAAAAAACAAAAACAACCTGACAAAACAATAAAACACAAAGAGATTTACAGTGAAATTCCAGACACTCACTGAACATCAAGTCAAAATTTCGCAAGGGGCAGTGCAGCAGGGAAATAAATATGATTCCACGTGATAGTGATTTTTCGGACCCTTCGGTGCACCACAGGGGTTCACGGCAGAGGTATGGATGGAGAGTTCTTCTACAAGGTCACTGAAGGAATGTTGCAGGATATTTAGCATATAAAAACTCAACTCAGACATTTAAAAAAAAAAAAAAAAAAAGACAGACAGACACGGCACTCTGTACAGATCAGACGGTTGTGTAACACACACACACACACACACACACACACACACACACACACACACACACACACACACACACACACACACACACACACACACGCGCGCAATCGCTTCAACAATGGTACTCCCACACGCAGTTATCAGTCGTCGCATCCCGACAGTCAAGAAAATGTAAACATTGCTCTTTGCATAAGCGTAAAAAAGTGGTTACAGACAATCGTCAGCTGCAGACGTTCAGGTGGACGGAACGAACCCCGCGGAGAGACTACGGTCTAAACTTCGGCTGGCGCTGCACGTGGTAGTAAACTAGGCGGGAAGTTAAAGGCGTGTGTGAGGAACGTTGTTCGCCGAAGGAATCGGCGCCGCTTAAGAGCGTGGACGACAACACGCTGCTAACTACAGAGCTTCCTGCGTGGGTAGAAAAATACAATTAAAAACCAGTATTATATTTTTTAGACTTTGCGTCATGGTAACGTACATAAGCTGACTATTATTTAGTACTGGAAATGTCAAGTATTAAAAATCCCCCCCCCGCCCTAATCTTCTGTATAGTAGTAACCAGCACTCTTCACATACAAAGGCTGCCTGTTGGCCTTGTAGAAAAATATTTCACTATCTGGTGCTTTTTAAAAAAAAACCAAAAAAAAACAAAAGTCATTGTCTTTCAACAGTGTCACGAATATTCCTCTCACAAAATGAATGGAAACACATTAATAAAAAGAATGAAAATAAGAGACTTTCAAGGGCGAGCTCTGACAAACAGAGATGTAGCGTCTGAGGAGGCAGTCAGTGGAAAACTACCCGGTGTTTCTGACACACAGGTCCAACGATACCTCCCGTCCGACTGTCTCTCAACGCTGAGGTCTTACCACACACACACACACACGCACGCACGCACGCACACACACACACACACACGCACGCACGCACGCACACACACGCACGCCACGGTGATTTCCAGGCCTGGATTACAAATCCGACAGTCCTTCCGCGTGCTCGCTCAGCTCCATGGTGTAATAGTCCAGCGGACGCCTGGGAAAACATCAGCACAGACACACACACACACACAAACACACACACACACACCATTTTTTGGGAGGTTAACGGTGCAAAGCTGAACGTACATCTCCATTTCTTATATATATATATACACATATATATACATATATATAATATATATATACACATATATATACATATATAATATATATATACACATATATATACATACATATATATACACATTTATACATATATATACATACATACATATATATACATACACATACATACATACATACATACATACATACATACATACATACATAATATATGTATATATATATATATTCTATACAGATCTTTCCCTTTTCCATCCTTTATTGTGTATAAGGCTTGATCCTTATTAAATTTCAAATGTCTTTTTTTTTAATATGTACACTGTTTTTCACATCTCAAACATGATGGAGGCTCTCAGTTCTGACCAGGGGGGAATAATAACGATCATTATGATAATGGCATTATGAAGAAAATAGTGAGTTTTCACCTTCTCCTGTAGAAATATATGACGAGAGCAACTCCCAGTCCCAGCAGCAGGACCGCCGCCACTGCCAGGCCTATCCGCAATCCCAAGACGGACGCTAGGAGAGAAAGCAAAACACATATACGTGAAACAGATGCTACGCTTGATCCTTTCGTGCTTCGCGTTCGTTATTCAGCGCTATTTCAACAGCTTTTTAAAGGGCACATGGGTATTTTAAAGGTTCGCGTTGCCTGACGTACCGGCCTTGATTTGTTACGGCGGTAGCACCGCACGACAACCCCCGTACGGTTGTCATGACACGGGAAAAAAAAAATAAAAGAAAGGGCAACGTCTGCGTTCAAAATGGCAGTGATTTCCCGCATCATCCTGCCCACAGGATGGCGGCAGCGGGAGGGTCGGAGGGACAGCCTGGAAGAGCGGGCGTTCCCTTCCCTTCCATTGATCAGCTGAAGACTTTTTCGTAAATGGTATGAAGGGCGTCGGCGCGGTGGTTCGCAAATCCGCCTCACAGCAAGAAAGTCCCTGGCTGGGTTCCCACAGAGGGTCCCTGTTCTCCCCGTGTCTGCGCGGGGTTCCTCCGGGTTCCTCCAGGTTCTTCCCGCGGTCCAAACATGGAGGAGGTTCATCAGAGACCCTGCATCGTCCAGACAGTTAGTATGTCTCCGTGTGGCCCTGTGATGGATCCGGGGGGAACCCCGCCTCTCGCTCAATGACAGCTGGGATAGGCTCCAGCATCCCCCGCGACCCTGAGTGCAGGATAAGCAGCAGGAGATGGATGGATGGATGGACTTTCCTTTTTTACCTCAATTAGATATCTTTAAACTGAGCCCATCACCTTGTACTAAAGGACTTTAAGGCAAAGATTGTCACGATTCCACAGGACGATATTTCCGAATATCGGAAGGAGTGAATGCATGACTGACTGCTCCTCTTCGGCGGTGCTGGAGAAGGTGCTGAGCATCTGCGTTCCAAACCTTCTCTTGGTCTGAACAGAGCGACATTTGGATCCCCCTCCGTGTAACAACGGCCCGATCCGACATTTGGGACGCGGCAGTGCGGCGGGAGTCGGGGGCCGCGGTCTGAGCCGCTGAGGGGTCTCACCCCTTCTCCAGCCCCTGGAAACGCTTGCGCTGGACGGGGGACCCCTGAGTCAACAGCTCGCCCCCCCCTTCCCCCCCGCCCCGAAAAAAAAATGATCTTCTTGGAGATTCTGACGGACACAGCATTTCCGAAGACGGTCATTAAATGCCGATATCAGAGGGTGGAAAAAAAAAAACAACTCGCAGCTGAGTCGCGTCGCCTGGCTGCACTGGTTGGACTGGTTGGGCAACGGCGGTCTTTTATTTCTCCCTTGTTCAAACACAAAACTTACCTCAGCAGCAGCAGCGGGCGGCCATTAATCAGCCTGCAGCGCGCTGGGATGTTTGATTGATCGGCCGCGTCTAAAACACTGCCATTTTGTTGAATTCAATAGGTTTCATTAAAATATATAATTAAAGACAGTCGAAAAGGGTTGAATGACCCCTTTTTGCAGAATAACCCAGACTCCTGTAGGGCGAGGAATGAATGAGAAATAGGATGAATTGA
This sequence comes from Fistularia tabacaria, assembly GCA_901007705.1. Taxonomy (NCBI): domain Eukaryota; kingdom Metazoa; phylum Chordata; class Actinopteri; order Syngnathiformes; family Fistulariidae; genus Fistularia; species Fistularia tabacaria. The sequence goes on along the minus strand of CAAKHD010009912.1, from coordinate 13,046 downwards.
GTTTCGCTGTGCGTGGGGCCTTTCAGGGCTCCACCTGTCATCTCCAGTTTAACAAGATGGATTTCAACTGCAGTGCAAAGATGTCCAAATCAGGGATTTCCCACATTTCCCCCTTTGGACGGTTTCTAATGGAGCCGCGAACCCCCGTCAGCTGCTTCCCGGGCATGAACGGGCTCTTTGTGTCGGCGGATCCACTGACCTGCGCTGGCGTGGCGGTCAGCCGTGGGAGCGGCGCAGACGTTGCCCTGGAAAACAGGTTTCGTGTGGGACGCCTGGACGATGAGGGCCTTCTGATGGTCTGACAGCGCCTGGATATTCCCCCAGACCCGCAGCCAACCAGACACGCAGGAGAAGTTGGCGCCTTGGGACGTAAACAGAAGGTGAAATAAAAAAAAAACGAATCTTGGTTTTTGATAGCATGGGAAAATAAAACATGCTAAAACTGTAGATATATAAACATAAAATGCTGCCACGCTGAAAAGAACATAATTTAAACACAATGGCTGAAACGTGTCACCACTTAAAAACTACAAAGATGGATGGATGCGTTGATTAGACTCCTCGTCTCATCGACCACACGGACACCGTCAAAGAAGATAAATTCTGCGATCTGGGAAACACATATTATACCATATCACTCTTCGGGGGAAGACCTCCAAGAGGTCTGCAGTGGCCGGGACCTGTGAGTCCTTTGAATGGAGACACCGGCAACAAACATCGTCTACCTTGGAGATACAAGGCGGAGATCCCACAGCGACACATCTGCTCCAGGTAGTCGGCGACATCTGCGACGCGCTTCCCCTGGATCAGACCGCTGCAGCCTGCGGACACGCAATTACAGGGGAGACGGTCACCGCGGCGCAAGTCATGATGAGGTTAGTTTCTCCATCATTACTGTGCTGTGTGGTTAGGACAGGGAACAGGAGGCGCTGATTGGTAGACGTATCGCTTCTGTTCACTGAGAGCCACCGCTGCTTCAATCAACCTTACTGGAAGTGGAGAGAGAGAGAGAGAGAGAGAGAGAGAGAGAGAGAGAGAGAGAGAGAGAGAGAGAGAGAGAGAGAGAGAGAGAGAGACCACACAAACAAACTACATTACCTTATGTTATACATTATGTCTCTATTGACTATCTCACAAA
>CAAKHD010009908.1:12874-46182 GCA_901007705.1 Fistularia tabacaria | reverse complement strand
GAGTGATGGGAAGATGGAAAGACTACTTTGAAGAGTTGATGAATGAGGAAAATGAAAGAGAGGGAAGGGAAGAAGAGGCGACTATTGTAGACAACAGAGTTGCAGAGATTAGTAAAAGTGAAGTGAGGAGGGCATTGAAGAGGATAAAGAATGGAAAGGCAGTATGTCCAGATGATATACCTGTGGAGGTATGGGAATGTCTATGAGAGGCAGCAGTAGAGTTTCTGGCTAAATTATTCAACAGGATCTTAGAGGAATAAAATGATGCCTGAAGAGTGGAGAAAAAGTGTGATGGTGCCCATTTTTAAGAATAAGGGGGATATGCTGAGTTGGAGTCACTATAGAGCGATAAAGCTGTTGCGCCACGCAATGAAGTTATGGGAGCGAGTAGTGGAAACTAGACTGAGAGCACAAGTTAGTATTTGTGAGCAGCAGTATGGGTTAATGCCTCGAAAGAGTACCACAGATGCCGTATTCGCGTTGAGAATGCTAATAGAGAAGTACAGAGAAGGTCAGAGGGAGCTGCAGTGTGCTTTTGTAGACCTAGAAAAAGCACACGACAGGTTGCGGAGAGAAGACCTCTGGCATTGTATGAGGAAGTCTGGAGTAGCAGAAAAGTATGTTGGACTGGTCCTGGACATGTATGCTGGCTGTGAGACAGTGGTGAAGTGTGCTGTAGGTGAAACAGAGAAGTTCAAGGTGGAGGTGGGACTTCATCAGGGATCAGCTCTGAGCCCCTTCATATTTGCAGTGGTGATGGACAGCCTGACAGATGAGGTTAGACAGGAATCTCCATGGACCATGATGTTTGCAGATGATATTGTGATCTGTAGTGAGAGCGTGGAAGAGGTTGAGGAAAATCTTGAGAGGTGGAGGTTTGCTCTAGAAAGGAGAGGAATGAAGGTTAGTCGCAGCAAGACAGAATACATGTGTGTGAATGAGAGGAACCCGGGTGGAACGGTGAGGCTACAGGGAGTGGAGATAAAGAAAATGGAGGATTTCAGGTACTTCGGGTCAACAGTCCAGAGCAACGGACAATGCGCTAAAGAGGTTAAGAAATGGGTTCAAGCAGGTTGGAATGGGTGGAGAAAAGTTTCAGGGGTTGTTTGTGACAGAAGAATTTTATTTAGAATGAAAGGAAAGGTTTACAAAACAGTGGTGAGACCAGCGATGCTGTATGGTTTGGAGACAGTGGCACTGAACAAATGACAGGAGGCAGAGCTGGAGGTAGCAGAAATGAAGATGTTGAGGTTCTCTTTAGGAGCGACGAGGATGGATAAGATCAGAAATGAGTCCATCAGGGGGACAGCTTTTTCAGATGTTTTGGAGAGAAGCCAGACTGAGATGGTTCGGCCATGTACAGAGGAGGGATAGGGACTATATTGGTAGACGGATGCTGGAATGGGAGGTCTAGAGAAAGACCGAAGAGAAGATTTATGGACGTAGTGAGAGAAGATATGAAGGTAGTTGGTGTGAGAGAGGAGGATACAGAGAATAAGGTTAGATGGAGGAGGTTGATTCGCTGTGGTGACCCCTGAAAAGGGAAAAGCCGAAAGGAAAAGAAGAAGAAGAAGAAGAATGATTGTTCATTCATTGTATCGAATACACTGCGGTATTTCAAAATCCTCACAATGTCCCCCTCTTTGAATTTAAATACGCAGGGTTTTGCGCTCAGAGGTAGTGTCCCGTATAAATTTTCAAACATCCGCAAACTCTCGGTAGCCGTTAACTCGACAGGTTTCATTTTTATACCGTAATAAGTGTTGTTACAGCTGTCGAGCAAATCCCGAATTATATCTATATATCTACAGGTGTCTTGTGGTGAAATAGCGCCACATTTTTGTCTTCTTAGTCTGATTAAAGCGTTCGACTACCGAGGCTTTCAGATCACTCCCTGTTGCAAAGTGTTGAATAGTGTCTTTCTTCATCAGTTTCTCAAAGACACGGTTAAAAAATTATTGTCCTGCATCCGTTTGAATTTTAACAGGTATATTGCTCTCCTCCCAAACTTCTGCAAATGCCCGTGCAACTTCTGACGCCGTCTTGTTTTTCAGCGGTCGGGCGTAAGTCTTCTTTGAAAATGCGTCTATTACTGTAAGCAGGAATTTAAACCCGTCGTTGTCTTTAGACAGAGCGGTCATATCACAGAGATCTGCCTGGAATTGGTACAAAGGATGAGGGGCAAAAACCCGATTTCTAGCAGAGGTTTTTCTAGCGGGTTTGTGCAGAGTGTATGCATCTTGGGCCAACAGCCACTATCGCACATGATCGGCGCTCACTTTTTCACCCGTCTGCTCTTCTACCGCATTTTGAAGTCTTTCCACACAGGCATAGGGCCTGATTCTTGCCGGGTAGTAATATATACTCCTCAATGCACATTCCACCTTCTTTGAAGGCATGTCTACTACTGAACAGATGAGGTTTTGAGACGAATGTTTTGAGTTTGTGTTTTATTGAATGCAATGCATGTTTCGTGATTACAATACAGGTTTATTGAATAGCGTTTGGGGCATGTCCAGCATGTCGTATTGGTCCTAGACGTCGCTTGGCTTTGGGTTAGGCTGTCAGCCACCGTTCTCTGCTTCTATCTAGTCTCCCGCTCACAGCACCCTTCTCGACTGTTTTTAGGTAAGCGGGTCAGATTTATACATCTCCTATAGCCGGGCATGCTCTGTATTTCGCTGCTATCTTCGGGTCGCTCCGTTAACCGCTTTTCCAGCATGAGCTGCTTCCATTTCAAATTTTCTCGGTTCACACCCATACCTGCTTCCAACCACACAATATAATTTAGAACTGCGTTGTCGTATGACGAGGTAATCATGCCATACTCTATTTCCCTCGAATTTTGAGTTCGGATGTCTTGCCACGCCATGTCCCCCCGCTATCTTAGCCTCATGGCTCATACGAGCGCCGGTATTGATTAGAATATGCTCCGACATCACTCAGCTCTTTCACTCGTTAGGCTGAGGGCGGATAGGTCAGAACTTCCCAGAGCGCGTCATCTGACGGTCATCAATCAAACTTTTGACAGGAGTTTGACAGAAGGTGTATCATAAATCCCCTCGTGAGGCTCAGTCTCTACGATCCTGCTGAATAATCTGACCAGAAACTCCATGTTTCCTGTATGTTATATATGTCTCTGTCCCTTGCACTTTGTAGGACACTGGTCCTGTCTGCTGCACTATCACTTCAGGAATCCACTTCTCTCTTCCCCCTGCCATATTTTGCAACCACACAGGGTCGGGCAGAGAGAAAGATCTGGTCACTGCCTGCTGGTCATGATAGAAGTTCTGCATGAACTGCTTTTTGCGACCAGTGGCTGCAGTGTCAGGGCGTATCAGATCCAGGCGAGTTTGCATATGGCTGTTTCGGAACAAATCTGCAGGCAACTGGCCAGTGGTGCAGTTTGGGGTACAGCGATACTGCATCAGGAACACAAGAATCTTGTCCTCAATGTTGAGTGTGGTCTGACAAAGTTTCTTGATTCCACTCTTAAATGTCTGCACATATCACTCTGCAAGGCCATTAGAGGCGGGATGGCAAGGAAGTGCTTATATGCTGTGAACAGTGTCCTTAGTCTTGTGATGGTGACTTGTGAGGAGGTGCTGGGCATTCTGAATACTTCTAGCCACTTGGAGTAGGCCTCTACAACAATCATGAAGATGACCCAAGGAGGGGCCTGCAAAGTCTATGTGTAATCTTTTCCAGCTCTGGCTTGGAAACTCCAACAGATGTAAAGGCACCTGCCGAGGCATCCGTTATTCCATCTGGCAAGATTCCTGGGCTTTGCAGAGCTGCTCTACATCTGTATCAATCTTAAGCCACCATACACATCTGTGGGCCAGAGCTTTCATTTTCACAACTCCTTGATGACCAGAATTCAACTCATTCAACACAATTTTTCTCAGCTTCTCATGCAATACCACCCTGGTGCTTAAGAGTACACATCTACGTTCAATTGACAGTTCATATTTGCGTGTGAGGAAAGGTTTCTGACTATTGTCCATATCTTCAGGCCAACTTTTCATAATGTATATCAGAACCTTGGCTAGCACACTGTCTCTGCGTGTGGCATGTGCAACTTGATCAGCATTCAATCGTGCTTGCATTAAATGTTCAGTTAATAGAACATGAATGTTCTGCGACATGGTTTCAGTCCCTACATCACTTATGTCAGGTGATAGAACCCTTGACACTCAATCTGCATTGCTGTGTTTTTCTGAAGCACATTACTCAATGTTGTCTGGCTTCACCAGGGGTGGGCAAACTACGGCCCGTGGGCCACATCATCTTGTAATGACAGGCATTTCACCACCAGGTGGCACATTGGGCATAGTGACTTGATTTTGCGGGGCCCAAGCCACTGTTCCTGTTATCACTTTTCTACTGCTCAGAACCCATCTGCAGCAATGTTAAAGAAAAGAACAGCTGACAGTGATGCCGAGTGTTTAATAAGGAATTGACACCTAAATAATTTTTTACTGAACTTCGGTCAAAGGCTGACGTGTCTTATTTGCCAAGAAACTACTGCGGTTTCAAAAGAATCCAGGACGGGGCGAAAGAGGACAACCCTGAGCAGGAGGTCATTTTCCTACAGTGCATAATCGAGCAGGAAGCACTGTGTGAATCCATTTTGCAGTTTGACCATGTAGTGAAGCCAGTTGTGCAACTCATTAATTTTGTTCAAGCAAGGGGACTTCACCATTGTCACTTTATTAATTTTCTTGAAGAAACTGACGCTGATCGACTTGGTTTACCATTCTTATGTCCGCTGGTTAAGTTTGGGGAAAGTATGTTCCAGAGTGTGGGAGCTCAAACAGGAGATTATTTCATTTTTGGAGCTTCTTGAGAACACTGACAATTTTCCTGAGCTGAATGACACAGATTGGCTTTGTGATTTAGCCTTTACTTTAGTCAGAGCCTTCAAAACCAAGCTACTTTTATTTTCAAAGCAAATGTCAGACAAGTCATTCGCAATCATTCATTGAAAAAATACATTTTAGTGTGATGAACCCCATAAAGCACCCCACAGATCCCAGTTCAGTGATGAACACCTCAGATCTGTTCTTTTGAATTGCCAGAACAGATTTACTACCAGACTTTGATGCACAGGCAAAAATGGGTGATCAACAACACTGTTCCCACTAAAAGTACTGTTAACACTGTAATGCTTTTTTATGTGTATGTTTGATATGTACTGTTAATAAATGTGTTTTTTATATGAATTGCATCTTGTTCTTACCCGGCCCTTCTGTCAAATTTTAAAAGTCAATGTGACCCTGACCCAAAAAGTTTGCCCACCCCTGGGCTACACTCTCACCTACCACTACTTTGCAGTCACTGATCTCCTTCAGATTACATTGTCTATACATACATAGTCTACCTCCATGCTCTTATATATTATATATATATTCCTGCCTTGCTCCATTCATTTCCATCTCTTTTGCAAAGTCTACCACTATCTGTCCCTCTGTGTTCCTATCCTTGATGCCAAAGCTGTCCATCTCTTCTTCATAACTTCTATTGCCTACACCATTGAGGTCTGCACCAATTACAATTCTGTCTCCTCTGGGGATATTCTGCATCATTCCATCTAACTAACTCCGGATATTCTCCTTCCCCTCTAACTCACATCCCACCTATTAAGCATCACACCTTTAATTTCCAGTTTCAGACTCATAAGTTTATCTGACACTTTTTCACCTCCAGAACAGTCCTAACAAACTCCTCATTCAAGATAACTCCGACTTCATTTCTCTTCCTGTTAATACCATGATAGTATAACTTGAAATCTGTGCCTAGTCTTCTAGCCTTGCTACCTCCCCACCGGATTTCCTGGACACGCTATGTATGCAGATTCTTTTTGCCGCTTAATGTCAACCAACTCTCATGTCATCTAGTGTTTCCTGTCATCGTTCCAATATTCAAAGTCCCGAATGTCAGTCCCATACTCTTGGCTTTCCTCTTTTTTCTCTGCTTCCAAACATGTTTTCCTCTGCTCCTTCTTCAACCTACAGTAGCCCAAATTTGACTAGTACCCTGTAAGTTATAAGCACCGATTGCGGTCATTGTTGATCCGGGCCTCAACCGATCCGGAATGAGATTCGTAGGTTCTATTCGCATATTTGGTTTTGGCACAAGTTTTTACATGATGCCCAGAGGCCCTTCCTAATGCGGCCCTCTGCATATATTCAGGCTTGTCCCTGGCTCAGAGACACTGGCTTGTCCCCCCCTGCACAGTTGTTTGGTTTTAATGTTGTTTAATTTAACTGACTTCATAGCAAACATTAGCAGAGCAACAGAAGATTTGTTGCAGTTAGCTGCATCAAGTACTGCCAACTAAACAAAAAAAAATGACAGGCCGCAATACTTGCAACATACTTGTTATTCACTCTCTTTGCAAAAATGCATTGGCGTGAAGGCTTGCCATGAGGTCCTGCTACTTTAGTTGTCTCTGCAGTACCTGGTCTTGTTCAAGTGTTTGTTTGCTACAGGAGAATAGCCATGTGAACTAAATTTTCCTCATTGTGGGATGATTAAAGGGAAGGGAATAATCTATTCTCTTCTATAGATATGGCACTTGAGAAGAATACACACGAAAAAGAAAGGAAGCTTTCTTACTTACTGTTGCAGAGGTAAATGAAATATTGGATATAAAGGCTGGTATGATGATCACACGGTGCTTCAATGTTAAAAGAGTGTCTGGTCATTATTATTTCAGTCCTCCGTTTCTGTGTATCAAGCCAGCAGGTCTTAGCTTCATCACTGACCCGGATTTTAGCAGGAAGTGATCGTGCAAATTCCGAAATTCAACAGGCCCCAGGTTACCCATGCTTAAGTATAATTGGTGAATTAGCAAATTCTGAGTTCACAGGGAATAAGTCGTGTCATAATTCTGCCACAGTTTCTTTAAATTCAACCGTGAACCAGTGCCTCTGAATCTAAGTATTCCTGAATCTTCACCAAGAAAAAAGGGAGGCACAATAAAACAGAATTAAAATGTATTCATTGTTTTCCTTGGGAAGTCTCATTATTGTACTGTCATAGTCATGTTGTGGTGGACACTGAGGGGCGTGGCCTCTCACCCCGCGGGACTCGGGGTTGGGACGTATGGCTTAAGCCGGGGGTAGATGTGCACCCAGGAAGTGCACTGTCTCTGTTGTTGTATAGTGGTATGGTGGTGCTCATGATTAAAGATAAACTCATCCAAGACTCGGAGGCTCCGTCATCGATTATACCTCGCCGAGCACCACATTGGTGACTCTGACGTGTTGCGGCCTCAGAGATATCTGAAGCTGGTCCGCTACTCACTCGGCCCCCGAAACCTGGCCAACACAGGAGAGTACCTGCGCGATGTCATCGTCAAATACCGGTGCTTGCCCTGCCGGCACTACAATTTGGGCGTGAGCCACTGCTTTCAGACCACATCGCTGGACCAAGAAGCGCGCAGATCTCCCTCTTTGCACCGAGAAGGAGCATGTCATCCCTGAGCCCGAGGTTTGCGATTCCTCCTCAGCCATAATCGCCTCAACCCGCTCAACCATCCTCACCCACCATGACTCTGCGGCTACCGGTCTTCCGGCAGAGTGACCCATACACCTGTGTGGAAGCGCTTTTCCACCAGCTCTTCATAAAGAAATGTTCACATAACAATGTCCAATCATTTTTTCATGCATTTCTAGAAAAGAAAGTGAAAAGAAAGTGATTTAATTGCAATTGAAACAAAAATTTACATTGCCTTATATAAATAAATAATAAATAAATAAATACAAATTTAAAAAGATATGTGTAAAAATGTGTATTTTAATGGCGGCAAAAGTTAGGACACCCTACCCCCTGATAACGAGTGTTGCCCCCTTTGGCTGATATAACTTCAGTGAGATGCTTTATGTAGCCTTTTACCAGTCTCTGACATCGATCAGAAGAAAGTTTGCCCCACTCCTCAATGCAGAATTCTTTCAGCTGTGATATTTTTGAGGGGTTTCTTGCATGTACAGCCCATTTCAAGTCACCCAACAGCATCTCAATGGGATTAAGATCAGGGCTTTGACTTGGCCATTCCAGGACTTTCTACTTCTTAGTCTTTAGCCAGTCCTTGGAGGATTTGCCGGTATGCTTTTGGTTATTGTCATGTTGCAGTGTCCAGTTCCGCTTCAGCTTTAACTTTTTTACAGATGGTTTCACATGTTCTTCAAACACCCTCTGATACACAGTAGAATTCATGATGGATTCTATGATGGTGAGCATGCCAGGTCCTGCTGCAGCTAAGCATCCCCAAACCAAGATACTGCCTCCTCCATGCTTCACAGTTTGTATGAGGTTTTTGTCGTGGAAGGCTGTATTTGGTTTGCGCCAAACACGTCATCTGTTCTGGTGTCCAAATAATTCAATTTTAGATTCATTTGTCCAAAGAACATTATTCCAGATGTCTTTGTCTACATTCTCTCTGGCAAACTTCAATTTGGCCATAATGTTTTCCCCGCGAGAGCAAAGGTTTCTTCCTTTCACACCTCCCTTGAAAGTCAAACTTGTGTAGTCTCTTTCTGATAGTATAGTCATGCACTTTCACATCCACTGTAGGTACCAGACAGCTCTTTAGATCTCACCATGGCTCCCACTTCAACAGTCAGGGGCACAGCAAATGAAATCTGAGGTTTAAATACGGCAAAGCTTCTGTAACATGCTGGGTAACGATGTCCTGATCATGTGCACCTGAAATGATGCACCTGTGTGTGATTTTAATCATTTTAAGTGAGATAATATGTAGGGGGTGTCCTAATCTATTCCTCAGCAGAATTTGCATTCTTTTTATATTGCATTTCACAATTAGTTTTAAAAAGGCTTTCCTTATTTTTTAATTGTTTGTTATATTACTTGGATCAGTATCATTAAAAGGGATATTGAATATCCATATGTCCAATTATATTGTAAAATATACAGGCTTTCATAGGGTGTTCTAATTTTTTCACATGGCTGTATCTTCCTGCGCCAGCTTCCGCCTGCAGCGCGCAATCTTGGTGAACGCCTGCAGTCTGGCCCCCGGCGACTGCCAGGCTTTGGCAGAGGAAGCCGTCCATGTCCTGCTTGCGACCAAGCAGTTCACCATCCAGAGTGTGGTACCGGACCCCCTGCGGATGGCGCCAGGGGTTGCGGACATGGCTGGAGTGGCTGGTGCAGCCGCCCCGAGGAGGCGAAGGATGGATCTCTGTTTCTTCCACAACAGATTCAGCAGCAAGGCGTTTCGTTCACCTGTGCTTGTTCGGGGCGTTGGGAAAATGGCAGAGCCGGCGCTCTGAAGCGGCCATGGGCTTGGCGGACACACCAAGCTGCTGTTCATCAAGGAGTCAAGGTATGGACTGAGATTCCAAGTGGACTCTGGCTAACAGAAGAGCCTTCTGTCCCCAGTGCCAGCAGACATTCAGTCCAGAGACAGCGACCCACCACTAAGCGCTGCTAACAGGTAGTCCATAGCGACTTTCGGTTCACGGTTGGTGTCTGTTTGTTTCGGCGGACGCCATTTTGAGTGGGACTATGTGATCTCCTCCATCACTGTCTCCATGATCGCCACGGATTGTCTTTGCACCAACGGCCTGCTAATGGATGTCACGAACCGCCGTTTTAACGACGCCCACGCTTGCCACCACGTGGAAACCACGGCTGAGGTAACAATGGCAAAACAAAGGGCATACGATGACTTGCATGCTCGGTTGGACAGTAAGGAGGGAGAGAATGATTTATACAGGTTGGCAAAACAGAGAGATAAATACGGAAAGGATGTACAGCAGGTGATAAAGGATAGAGAGGGAAATGTATTGACAGACATGAGAAGAGTGATGGGAAGATGGAAAGAGTACTTTGAAGAGTTGATGAATGAGGAAAATGAAAGAGAGGGAAGGGAAGAAGAGGTGATTCTTGTAGACCACAAAGTAGCAGAGATTAAGTAAGATAAGATAAGATAAGATAAGATAAGATAATACTTTATTGATCCCCATTAGGGAAATTTGGGAGTTGCAGCAGCAACATTAGAGAAAAAGAAAAATCAGGAAAGATATATGTACACACATATATCAGTGCAAACACACATGCACATATGTCACCATACATTCCCGCACACATGTTTACATACAGATATACACACACACATATATATATATAATATATACACACCCATATCTATATATAATATATATACACATATACACAATATACACCTACACATATATACACACACATATCCATACCTATATATAATATATATACACATATACACAATATACACATACGCATAGATAGCGCACACAAGCAAGAATAAATAGATGAAATGAACCAAAGTGACCTGTGGTAGGGGTAGGGTGTCGAAGTGATGGGGTGGCGGTAGCACAGATGCCCCCCAGGCAGTCAGGGTTGTTGTCCCGTCCAGCTGTTATACAGACTGATGGCCATGGGCACAAAGGAGCCTCTGAAGCGTTCAGTTCTGCACCGGGGTGGGATGAGCCGCTGGCTGAATGAGCTGCTCATATGCCACAGCTCGTGGTGCAGGGGGTAGGAAGGATTGTCCAGGATAGCTCCCAGTTTGTCCTTCACCCTCTGCACAGCCACAGACTCCCACCACTGAGCGAGCTTTCCTCACAAGCTTGTTGAGCCTGTTGACCTCATCAGTCCTGGCACAGCCCCACCAGCACACTATAGCAAAGAAGAGTGCGCTGGCTACCATAGTAAAAGTGAAGTGAGGAGAGTATTGAAGAGAATGAAGAATGGAAAGGCAGTTGGTCCAGATGCTATACCTGTGGAGGTATGGAAGCGTTTAGGAGAGGCAGCAGTAGAGTTTCTGGCTAAATTATTCAGCAGGATCTTAGAGAGAGAGAAGATGCCTGAAGAGTGGAGAAAAAGTGTGATGGTGCCCATTTTTAAGAATAAGGGGTGATATGCAGAATTGCAGTAACTATAGAGGGATAAAGTTGATGAGCCATACTATGAAGTTATGGGAAAGAGTAGTGAAAACCAGACTGAGAGCAGAAGTCAGCATTTGTGAGCAGCAGTATGGCTTCATGCCTAGAAAGAGAACTACAGATGCAGTATTCGCTTTGAGAATGCCAATAGAGAAGTACAGAGAAGGTCAGAGGAGGCTGCATTTCACTTTTGTAGACCTAGAAAAAGCATATGACAGGGTGAGAGAGAAGAGAAGAACTCTGGTTTTGTATGAGGAAGTCTGGAGTAGCAGAGAGGTATGTTAGACTGGTCCAGGACATGTATGCTGGCTGTGAGACAGTGGCGAAGTGTGCTGTAGGTGAAACAGAAATGTTCAAGGTGGGGGTGGGTCTTCATCAGGGATCAGCTCTGAGCCCTTTCCTGTTTGCAGTGGTGATGGACAGCCTGACAGATGAGGTTAGACAGGAATCTCCATTGACCATGATGTTTGCAGATGATATTGTGATCTGTAGTGAGAGCAGGGAACAGGTTGAGGAAAATCTTGAGAGGTGGAGGTATGCTCTGGAAAGGAGAGGAATGAAGGTTAGTCTCAACAAGACAGAATATATTTGTGTAAATGAGAGAAACCCAGGTGGAACGGTGAGGCTACAGGGAGTGGAGATCAAGAACTCAGAGGATTTCAGGTACTTCGGGTCAACAGTCTCGAGCAATGGAGAGTGTGGAAAAGAGATAAAGAAACGGGTTCAAGCAGGAATGGAATGGGTGGAGAAAGGTTTCAGCGGTTCTATGTGATAGAAGAATGTCATCTAGAATGAAAGGAAAGGTTTACAAAACAGTGGTGAGACCAGTGATGCTGTATCGTTTGGAGACAGTGGCACTGAACAAAAGATAGGAGGCCGAGCTGGAGGTAGCAGAGATGAAGATGTTGAGGTTCTCTTTGGGAGTGACCAGGATGGATAGGATCAGAAATGAGTCCATCAGAGGGACAGCACATGTTAGATGTTTTGGAGAGAAGGTCAGAGAAGCCAGACTAAGATGGTTCGGTCATGTACAGAGGAGGGATAGGGACTATATTGGTAGACGGATGCTGGAATGGGAGATGCCAGGCAGCAGGTCTAGAGGAAGACCGAAGAGAAGGTTTATGGACGTAGTGAGAGAAGATATGTAGGTAGCTGGCGGAGGATACAGAGAACAGGGTTAGATGGAGAAGGTTGATTCGCTGTGGCGACCCCTAAAAGGGAAAAGCCGAAAGGAAAAGAAGAAGAAGAGGGAGATTGTGTATTGTGTGGAATACCAAACAGGATATGAATTCGTCCCCAAACCCAAAAGCTGTTAGTGCTGAAAACATGTAAGAGTGGTCCATCTTATCATAAGCTTTGTCTTGGTCTGGGGCGATTACATCTGGTTTTACATTGTAACTGGTGCATGAATTAAAACGTCCTTCATTGGAAATATGCTATCCATCATATTGCTGTCCATGACACAATATGATTGATCTGCATCTATGATGTTACAGAGAAAGCCCTTCACTCTGGGGATACTCCATGAGATGTTGACCCTGTCAAGTCTGGCTGCCAACACTGATTGCCACAGGTCGTGACCCAGGTGTACTGTCTGACTTCTGGGTTTTTTGTAAGTATCCAGCAGGTCATGAGAGGATATGGCAGTTCGGAGGGTCTGAGAAAATGCTAAATGGGGCTCCCAATCTTTTCTGTCAACCTAACATCAAGGGTGCAATTAGAATCTCCACCCACAATGATTCTTTCTTGCTGGTATGTAGAAAGTTCATTCTTGAGAGTGTTGAACATGTTCACTGTCTCTGAACTGCGTGTCAGTATGTCTACATTAACCAGATAAAAGATAGAATCTGCTATCTCTCTACTCTTTAAATCAGCAGACCACCTGCCGCTGTCTTGACAGAAAACAGAATATCTGCTATAACTAGAACGATAATTGGATATCTACACATGCACTCATGGTGTTTCCGTGGCTGAGGTCATACGGGTCCATCCGCCATAAGCCCCAGTCCACCTCATTCGACTGATTTGTGTGTGTTTCCTGTAAAAAGAGCACATCCAACTATTTCTAGTGACATATATGACAGATTAGTGCTCTCTTTTTTCTGTCTCTTCCACCATTAAAGAGCCCATTCTAAGGAACGAGGGTGAGGGGAGAAAGAGAATAAGGATGATAGACAGCAGGGCGGATGAAAAAGCAAGAGCAAGAAAAAGCAAGAGAGACTTTCTAGTGAACCTGGTGATCAACCTAACAGAGATCGTGCGTCCAGAATCCCTCAGTGTATTCCCGAAAGAGTAACTGTCGTATACATCATTAGAAATGTGTTGCCCATTATATTCCTGTCCATGACACAATAGGTTTGATCTCCATGTACGGTTTTACCTAGAAAACCCTTCAGTCCATTGGAAACCGCCCTGGACAGGATTTTGTAATCCGCACACAGAAGGGACACAGGCCTCCAGTTCTTCAGCAAGGCCAGGTCTCCTGTCTTTGGAAGCATGGCAAGGACTGCCCTCCGGCACGCGCTTGGCAAGGACCTGCCTGACTGCACTGCATGGAGGCCATGGCTAATACTGCTCCAAAAGTGTTGAAAAAAGTCCACGGGGAGCCCATTAAGTCCTGGTGTTTGGCCCAAAGAAATCTGATTTACGGCCGTGGTGAGCCCTTCAATGGTCATTTCCTGGTCCAGAGTAATTCTCTCCTCAAGGCTGAGTTGGGGGGGAGGGTCCTTCAGTAGACCCTCAAAGCTTCCACAGTCACAGTCCACTCTCCCAAGTAGGTCTGTATAGAAGCTGAGTGCATGAGCCTTCATTTCTGCTGGGTCACTAGTGACTCTGCCTCCAGATAGCCTCAAACAGAGCATCAGCTTTTATTTGCGCAGTAGATCTTTCTAGGTTGAAAAAAAGGAGCTTGGGGCATCCATATTGTTGAGATGGAGGAACCTAGACCTGATCAGAGCCCGCTTTACCCTTTCCTGGAGGAGTGTGCTGAGTTCTAGTCTCCTCCCCTTCAGCAAGGCCTCAGCGTTAGTGCCTTTGTCTTCACCCGGCCCTTTCTCAATATTCCAAATTTCGGATTCAAGATTTTTGATTATCTCTTTTGTTTTGGCCAAGGAGTGAGACATTTGCTGGTGACAGAACACCTGAATCTGGGCCTTGCTGACTTCCCAGCATAAACTCAAACACTGACAGAATTCCTGACAGAAAACAGTGAACTTTTGGCAGAAACCTCTGTCTTGTAGAAGCTTACGTTCAAGTGCCAGTACGACTTGACCCGTTGACCAGGAGTCATGACTAGCTCAAATGTGACTAAATGACGATCCAAAAAAGCCAACTTGAGTTATACTGCATTTAACTAATAGAGGAAGGATGGTCTTTCAAATGTAAAACCTTTTGAGTCTGGCCGCCGACACCCTGCCACTGCAGGTCCTGACCCAGCTATACTGTCTTCCTTGCGGGGTTTTTATCCTATCAGTATCTAGCAGATCACAAGAGGATATGGCAGTTTGGAGGGTCTGAGAAGATGTTTTATGGGGCTTCCAACCTATTCTGTCTCATCAACAGTGAAATTAAAGTCCCCCGCCCCACAATGTTTTCCTGCTGGTAGACAGAAAGTTCATTCTCGAGGGTGTGGAACATGTTCAATCTCTCTGCGCCGATGGTCGGACTGTATACATTGACTTGACAAAAGACAGATTCTTCTATCGTTACCCTCACAAGCAGCAAGCGGCCCTTAACTGCTTCAGCAGAAGACAGAAATACTGCATTGGCTGAGGCATGAGGAGGATAGCTAAACCTGCATTCTTGGTGGTTCCGTGGCTGAGGTAATATGGTCCGACCCCTTCCACCATAAGCCCCTGTACACCTCGTCCTTCGGAACTGTGTGTTTTTCCTGTAAAAAGGCCACACCCAGCTGTTTCTGGAAACAGATATCAGAGATCCACCATTGAGCCAACTCAAAGAGCCAATTCTAAGAAATGGCATGAATGGGGAAAGAGAGACACCAGGGTGAGAGACTGGACATGATATACAATAGGGCGATTGAAAGAGCAAGAGTGATACATGGTCTTTTCTTCCTTGTCCTCACAGTTTTGTCATTCAACT
This sequence comes from Fistularia tabacaria, assembly GCA_901007705.1. Taxonomy (NCBI): domain Eukaryota; kingdom Metazoa; phylum Chordata; class Actinopteri; order Syngnathiformes; family Fistulariidae; genus Fistularia; species Fistularia tabacaria. The sequence continues at coordinate 31,132 of CAAKHD010009908.1, read as the reverse complement.
TCCTGAGAAGTGTGACCTGTTTCTGCAAGCTGTACCGTTTCTTTTCATCCAAAGGCTACAGATTTTCCAGTTTGCTAATGATGCTGACTGATCTCTCTTACGGAAGGTATCATCTAAGAAGTCATTAATATCCTCTAAGGGGTAAAGATCATTCCGTTCCTTATTGCTTCCACATACTGAAACATTGTCCGACTCTGAACCACATTCCATGTCATCGCCCTCACTTAATTGGCTTCCTGTCTCACCTGTATCCGCAGTGCACTGGGTTCTTATGGGCAAAGGGGTTGGGTTCACTAGACTTGTGGCACTGGTTGACGCAGCTACACCTGCCTCCTCAGGGACTGAACGTGCTTTAGCCTAGGATCCTTGCACCCCAGGCCTACTTTTTTTAAAACCACTTGTGAACTTTCCAGTCCTTTTAAGTTCATTTTCCGACAGTCCGTTTGGAATGAAACGGCGGTACACTGGAGATGGTGATCCGCGTTGAGGTTATGGACAGGGGGGACACCTGCATGAAGGTATCACTGAGGACCATACCGCTAGCAATCAGCTGGTGGACGATCGCTTCAGACCTCAGGAAGGCAATCACAGCTCTGTTCATTCTGGACGTGTAGCCGACACCACCGGGCACGTCCATGGCCGCACCTCCCAGCCCAAACAATCAAATAAAGCAATCAAACAGTCACAAATGTGAACAGCAAACTACAGGCCTAAAAGCAACTAAAAAACAAAATACATATACGGAAAAGGGTGAGTGGAAAAATGGCCCCAATGGCCCAAAAAGACGCTCTCAATCTTCACCTCCCTTTCGCACACCCGCACTGGAAAAAAGAAAGAAAGAAAGAAACATTAAAAAAATGTAATGACCATATAAGTAGCCTGCACAGAATGTTAGACTGTCACTACTTCAAAATAAAATCTCCAAACAAATAACATTAAATTAATGACAAATACAATATAAATGAGGCAACACACAAAATAAGATATTAAAAACTACTAACTTACTTCCTAAAGTCATTCTTCTTGTTTAAAAGTGTGACTTTGCATCAAGTTTAAGTGCAACCAAAAACCAAGTTGCAAAAATGAAATAAAAATATTTTCACTGTTGACTAAGAGTCTGTTAAAATACTCATGGTGACAGAGTCATCCTTCTTTTTGTTTCGGGAATGTGAAGCTGTTTCCAACCTGAAAGGGACTTCTATTTCTGATTTCGCATTGTTGGGCTCTCCTAAGGTGCAGGGGATGGTAGGAGCACTTGATGCTAAAGCAAGTCTATTTGTAGATGGCCCAAGGGTGGGGCTTATATATCTGAACAGCGCAGCTGAAGAGGACAAGAGGATTGTTGCAAGAATCAAAATGAAAAACCTGGGAGATGCAGGATGTTCACTCTACCCTAAAATACATGTATGCTACACAATGCATTTTTTCTGATATGCAAATTGGTTTGCATTGAAATGTATTGTCATTGCAGTGAAATGCTGACTACCAGAATGAAAAGTAGCGGTAAACTGCAATATGAGTTATAGAGTATTTAGTATGAACATTAAATTATATGCACTCTAATTGTGATTAAAATTCAAAATACGATCTGCAAAAATAACTAAATAAGTACATTTTCTTTAATATACCGCTGTCTCTGTGCTCTTTTGCCCCCTTATTTGCTCTTTTTCTTCTTCTTTTTCCTTTCTTGGGCATTGGACAGTTTGTGTGGTTTTAACATGTCAATATTTGTCAATATTCCTGGGGTCAGAAAACTCACCTATCGTCCCAAAGAGTGGGTACAATACTAATCAGTCGGGGGGAGGGGCAGGGGCTTCGGAAAGAATTATTATGATTATAATTTAATAGGTTTTGCTTATACAATTATGTACATTTCAGTTATTGCTTTTACATAAGCTTTTCTTTCCCTAATTATGGCTCCCCCTAGATGGATGGCGCCACTGGCATTGTCCATCTTGCCTTAGGTTCCACAGGCTGCCTCTGGCTAAAGAGGAATAAATGTGTTGCTTCAGATGGACATACACTGAAAACAGTATCTTTTCCTGGATTGCTAAATAGCCATTCAGGACCTTGCAGAAAATTGCTGGTGGGCCAAGCACCCTCAAGCCTGAGGCTGCAAACAACATTCACTCCATTGTCACTCCATGTGTTTATACGTTGCCTCAGGACTCTATGCTTATCTATCTTTTGTTTGTTTTTGCGTATGCCGTTTTATCCCATATCTCATACAAAAAGTATTTATTTACTTTACCCCAAACCTTTTTTTTTTACCATGCATGGTTAAATAATGGGACTTTCAAGCAGGAGAGCGCCACAGAAATGCATTCTGTCCCATTGCCATTTCCCATGCTAATTTTTTCACATCCTATCTCCCCAGTGTGATTCCAGGGCTTTGAAGGCAGTCAATTTCCAAGAGAGGGAGATATGGAAATGAAGCAACGTGCCCATGGGAGCTTTTTTGAATCGCCACTTTACCTCCACCTCAGTCTTCTGGTCTCAACAAGGATTTTGCCAGTCTTGAGGCGTGTTTGTTATTCATGTCACATCAAGGAGCTGATCTCAAAACTGTTAATAGCCTAAAAAAGTTTGTTGACAGTCATAGGGCTTACTCAAATGTGATCTTTTCCATGAAAAAGCCAGGGACCTGACGACCATAATAGGGTCATGAAGACCATAATAACAGGCAATCAGTCTTAACTGTGTAACTTAGTACTGACTGAATGTAACGGATGAGTTTGGATGTGCGTTTTTAAAGGATCCCGATCCTCAAACACTCATTCCCCGGCTGACAACCGCCCTGACTGTCAGCCATGTGATCACAGTGTCTACAAAGTCTGAAGTTTTCCCCTGGAACTTTAATGCATGACTCTCTGAAATAAATATCAAAGTTGCCCTCGCAGAAAGAACAACTGTGACTAATTGTTAATGGAGAAAAGTACAACTCCCAATGAAGAATCCCGAACAGTACCCAATATGGCTCCCAAGGCGAGATTTTATAGGGTAGCCCCTCCATCAGCAATATACATGCGCTCACAGAAAAAACTGAATAATAATGTTTTGACCATTCTCTTCAATCTATAAGATAACATGTCACCAAATTTAAATGTTTGCGAATTTTTAATAAATACAAAAAATCTGAAACACAATATATATACTATTACAATAAAATATAAATCATAAAATCAAATCAATAATTATTTATTTGAAAATAAATAATTATCCATCCATCCATATTCCGCCGCTAATCCGTAATCGGGTCGCAGGGGCAGCAGTCGGAGAAGGGGAGGCCCAGACTTCCCCCTCCCTGGCCACATGGTCCAACTATTCCGGGGGGACCCCAAGGCGCTCCCAGGCCAGCCTAGAGACACAGTCTCTCCAGCGTTTCCTGGGTCTTCCCCGTGGCTTCCTCCCAAAAATGAATAATTATTTGAATAGTAATTACTTATAAATTCAACTCGGGATCAAATCAATACATTCACCACCCCCCACAGAGAGAGATAAGGGGGGACATCAGCTCGAGGGGCTGGAGATGGACCGATATGGTATCAATATTTGTAGTAATAGTAGCTTGGCATTGCTTTCCAAGTGGATCAATGTGAACATTTCCATTTTAGGAGTTAATCATACTGACTAGATTTAATTAAATTTTTCCTGATTTTGTGGTGCCCCCCTTAGGCCACAGTGCTTTAGCATTCACCTATATTGCCAATTGGGCCAGCTGGCGCTGGGAATTAATGTGTTTGTCAAGAGACATGTGTCTGCTCATTTCAAGGCAATATTGTCATGTTTAAAAAGTTTAAAGGCTGTCTCTTGTTTCTTGCCCATAACGCCACAAAGGGTGGAGATAATTGAATACCTTCATCGACAAACTGTTTAAAGGCCATGGCATAAATCCCATGATGCATCTGTCAAAGCCTATGCCCTTCTCACCAAACACTTACCTAGAAGGAATTTCTCTGGAATTCATCCATCGTCCAATTCAAGTTAAAGACCTGAAAAGATATTTTCCAAAGAGAAATGAGATTCATGTCATTTTATAAAATCTTGACATCTCACAAAGATAATTAGGAAATGAAGGAGTTTCTCACTGAGCAATATCACTAAGACAGGCTGGTTTCAGCTCTCATTTGCCTCAATGTTTAACAAATTATCCTTAGGTTAAAGAGTACTTGGATTTTTTTTCTGTAGTCTGTAGATTCTGTTCTGTAGATAAAAAGGAAGAGTATTCTTCAACTAAAGTCAATTTCATGTCTAGCAACAGTTCGGTAATTGCTTTGTTTTTAAATTAATCAAGACAGATAATGCTCTATCTATGGATATATGGATCAGCCTGGAATTGTTAAAGCCAACAAACTGAACTGAAACCACAATTGAAAATAATAAATAACGAACAATGACGAAATATTGCAGAGGAGAACCATATCGCATACAACAGGGTTACCGCTGTACAGATTACACACACATGCACTTGCATGGGCACCATTTTGAGCAGATCCAGTGGAAACAGGCCTTTAGGGTAGGAGCGCAGCTGTTTGGTCTTCCAACCTCTGCAACTTAAAAGAAAATTTAGCAAAAGTCACAATATGAGAAAATAAGATGAAATGCGAAGTGCAAGAGGAAAAGGATAAATTGCAGGCATAAGCACATAAACTGCCTTTTGGAGTAAAAATACATCAATCATGTACCACAGCAGGCGCAAATAAAACCTTAAATCCCTTGTCCTGATAGAATTAACTGTCAACTGACAACCTTGTCTGGAACTCAAATTCTAGAGTGACCTTAGATTTTTCTAACAAAAGCTTATTTCTGACCAGCTGCCTGCTGTGTTGGTCACCAAGCTGTCCTCCAGTCTGAGCCTGTTTCCTCTGAGTCCGGTTCCCTGTAAAGAACATAGAGAGGGAGACAGTATGTCAGAGAGAAGTGTTATAAAAGCACATCCTGCAGAAAAATACACACAGCTGGCAGAGTTGTGCAACTTAAAGCACAGCTCATTGGTAGTGCTACCTGACCGCCAGCAACTCATCACACGATGGTGCAAAACCACTGTCACACAATGTCGCATCCAAAGACAAATTCTAAACTGCATTTTTTTGTCAAGTAATAATTATCACTTTCATATTTCTTTATTTTAATCTAAAAGACATGTTTGTCGATGCAAGTGAATCAGTCTTGTTTTTGTCTCGTTTCCAAAACACCTATCCCTGAGAGGAAAGGGAGCGGCATCAAGGAAAGGCCGTTTGCGGAAACAGACTTCAAGCCCCTGCCGTAAACTTGATATTTAAGGTACTGAAGATGTATTGCCCTCTTCTTCCTGTTCAGCTGTTGGCAATTATGATAACTGATCTTTTATTTCTTCACTACCCTGGGATTGTCACTCACCTCAGCAAGGAAACACCGGCCCATGAAATTGGAAACAAGGAGAAATCTATGACAGCACAGCGTATAAACGCCCGCTTTTAATGTCATAGCTATGCAACTACACACAAAAATGACAAATATGATTCGAGGCGGCGCTGAGCCGAAATGAATAAAGGAACATCGACTTTTTGTTCAATGCGCCTCTGGGAGTGAAACTATCTGTGAAAAAGGAAAGGGGAGTGCTGGGAGATTGGACCCACCACTGTGGTGATGAAACCATTAAGAACATTTCCTGCTCTGTCCAGGGATGTTATTTTTCTCGACTGGATCATTAGCACCGGAGACAATCTGCAGCCTCCAACACAATCCAATCACTTGCAGCCCGGCAGCTGCCTTTGCACTTGCGGATGTCTGAGAGGCTGGCACCGGGCTAGCGGACGTGAGAGGCACAAACTCGGAGACCCGGCCCGTCACCTACCAATCTAAAGCAGCAGCACTAATCTCTTGGTTTCCCGGGAAGTCCTTGCCTCTGTTATTGAAAATCACCAGAAACTGCCACCAAATTGCCAAACGGTTTTCCTTCAAACCAGCTGGAGACCCAAAGCAATGGCAAACTGAAGGGAAATTCAATTTTATTGAGATTTTACCTTGAAACCTGATATAATTTGCATTTAATCATCTTCTTTTCTTTCCAGCTGCCCCCTTCAGGACTCACTACAGTGAATCACCATTGTCCGACTAACCATATTCTCTGCTTTCTCTTCTCTCACACCAACTAACTTCATCTCCTCTTTCATGCCATCTGTAAATCTCCTTTTTCGGTTCTCTTCTAGTCCTCCTGCCTGAAAGTTCCAACCTAAGCATCCTTCTACCAATATACTCACTATCCCTCTGCTGTGCATGTCCAAAGCATCTGCGTCTGACTTTATCTCCATCTAAATATGCAAATCGAACATGTCATTTGCATTCATCACATGCAGAAATTATTGAAACAAAACGACTCAAAGGAATGAAATGCTGGAGGGATCAGTGTTCTTTGGGTTGGATGTGGGATGGTGATCAGATCCCCGGAGATTAAGCTGTAAATACTGATATGAATTAGATTAAGCTGATAATTTGGCACAATTCACCATCCAGTTATTGTTAAACAAGTTGGGCGTTTGCGTGCGTGCCTCTGTTTGTTTGTTGGTGTGAGTGAGAGAGAGAGAGGTGTTTGTGAAGTGTTTGAAATGGTTACGTGTGAGTGCGCCCGTGAGAGAGACGTGTGCAAATGTGTTTGCGGTTGCATACGTGTGTGAGAGACAGGTGGAGAGTATATGTGCATTTAGGCGTATGCGTGTGTGAGAGAGTATGTTTGTGAGTGTATTTATTCCTGTGTGGGGAAGAAAGTGTGTAGACGTGCGTTTTTCGGGTGTGTTTATTTGTGCGCTGAGGAGTGCAGGTATTTATTCTTGCGTGTGTTCATTATTGTGTAAACACCCGTGAGTTTGAGGTGCATGTGGGAGCAGGGATTGTGTCCGTGTTCGGGGAAAGTAAAGAGGTCCATTCATGCTTGAAGTGAAAAGAAACTTGAGCGTTCGTAAGAGAGCGAGGGATGGGAACGGACGGATGATACAACGCCTCGCAGAAAACGCACTTGAGTTGCCCACCTCTAGAATAATGATCTATAGTATTTATCTGTTTTCAGGTTTCCAAGGTGAAGGATGGGTGGAGGAAAGTCGGTGAGCGGCTGTGCGTCACCGCTGCGAACACGCCTCCTGCGTGACTGTATAAAGACCTCTCACACACTTATTCACCGCCACCCCGCTCTGTGTGAGTGTGGAAAACACACAAACACTCACACGAATACGTACACATACAAATACGTATAGACACACACACGCCTACTGAACATCACCGATGCGCGGGTTTTAAGTCCTACGCGTCAAACGCGCCATGGATTCGAACCTGACGCTCTCCAGGCGCGAGCTGGGCGCGCTGGCTCAGCGGCTCCTCGGCAACGCCACGTTCGAGAACGACAACGCCAGCGCTCCTCGGACGGACGAGGAAGACCTGGAGGTCAACACGGACGTGTACTCCAAAGTCATCGTCACCGTCATCTACACCGCACTGTTCGCCGTGGGCTCCCTGGGCAACTCCGTCACCCTCTACACTCTCCTGACCAAGACCACCTTGCAGAACCTCCAGAGCACCGTCCACTACCACCTGGCCAGCCTCGCCGTGTCAGACCTGCTCATCCTCATCCTCTCCATGCCCATCGAGCTCTACAACTTCATCTGGGTCCACCACCCCTGGGTGTTCGGGGACGCGGTCTGCAGGGGCTACTACTTCCTGCGGGACAGCTGCTCCTACGCCACGGCGCTCAACATCGCCAGCCTGAGCGTGGAGCGCTACATGGCCATCTGCCACCCGTTCAAAGCCAAGAGCATTATGTCCCGCAGCCGCACCAAGAAGCTGATCAGCGCCATGTGGTGCGCGTCCTTCGCACTGGCCACGCCCATGATCTTCACCATGGGCCAACAGACGCGGAGGGGCGAGAAGATCTGCACCGCCATCGTGTCCCCGCTTACCGTGAAGGCGGTGCTGCAGGTGGGTGGATTTTACGCGTGGTTTTCTCTTTACACGGCGGTGCCTTGCGTTCGTGTGTGTGTGTGTGTGTGCGCGCGCGCGCGTGCGTGTGTGAATGCGCATCCAATCTGGCTAGAGATTCCTGGTACCTGTTGACATCCTCTGGAAGCACAAATACAAACCATCCGTTCACAATAAAGCCGTTATCAGTGGTTTTACTTGTTTCCAGGGGGAAATGATTCAACTGCAGTGCTCCCTCCTGAGGTTGGATATTTTTATTTGGATCAACAACAACAAACAAAAGAAACAAAATACCCAGCGAGTTCCCATTTAAACATTCAAGCCTAGATTTTTGGCTTTGATTCATACCCCTTCTTGAACGGCTGCTGAGATGACGTTCGCTGCTGAATGCAATGTCTCAGTTCGTACTTAGCTTTTGAAAGATTGGATTTCTAGACCTCTTTGGAGGACACACACATTTATCCGCCCCTGCCAATTTCTGAACACAGCATCCCTCAGACTAAAAAGGCTATTTCTCAAGGCCTTCTACCCCCTTGCTACTTTCAAGATAAATGGTGTGGCTCCAGCACTCGAATGGATGATTAGGACAATCTCCCCCGACAGGGTTTACAAGGCACATACCTAGATGTGACTCAGACCAGACAACCGGTGTTATAAGAGATCAGGGCGTGATCGTGTCCCCCCCCTAAGCAATGAGGGGACACTTGGATTGAGACTAGAGCTTGGGGCACACTGGCCCTGTAAACCGTCAGCAGCGCTCTTGCTTTTTTTTTTTTTTTTTGCCATGGTTACCATCCTCATACTTCATCTTTTCCTCTGTTGCTGTCTTGGCTGGTCTCTTCTCTGCCTTGCCCATTTTCTCTTGATTTCTTTGTATTTTTTGACTCTTTGAATCATTGCTCCAGAGACACAATTAGCAACCAAGCAGCACCAAGGCTAATAGCTCTTATCATTTTAATGCTCCATATAGCGATTTGAAATTTCTTAGCACAAAACTGTAAGTACAAATATTTTCCCACAGTAAAGGACAGTTGCTGTGCAAAGGACTTGAGACTTAGTGTTGTTTTTTCCACATAAGACCAAAACGAAATGTAGAACATTCCTGTCTGGTGATCATATTCTATATTCTTAGATTTCGGAGGCGATCATATTAGTTCCATAATATTTTAAAACATCAGTGTGTTTGTTTTTGTGTAGATCAGTTTACGGAGTTGTCCATTTCGCTCTTCAAGCAGGGTTTTTTGACAACAGTTAGTGGCACTGTGTGTGTGTGTGTGTGTGTGTGTGTGTGTGTTTGGTTGTGTTTTTCTGTGGGAAAACTGCTATAAAGAGGAGAGAAGAGGAAGCCAGAGAATGAGAGAAGGGGTGAAAAAGAATGAAAAAAATGTGTGTTCACCATAGGTCATGTGTATGTGTGTGTGTGTGTGTGTGTGTGTGTGTGTGTGTGTGTGTGCATGCATTCATGCGTGTTGTCATGCACGTGTGTCACAATTAATAGAAGGAGCATGGCACTGGTGCTGCCAGCGATTCAATTCCAAAACCAGAATTAAATGCGAGCTGCAATGATGCCGGTTATAGTGGAAGCTAAACGCATACCATGAAAAATGAAGAAATCTCTAAAAATGGAAAAAAAAAAAAGAAAACAACAGAAAAAACCTGTTGAAAAACTCGCACAACTTTCTCCAAAGTAAAGACTTAGGGCTCAAATGAAGCTTCCACTAATCACTGGAAAGCAACACCAATTTACAAACCAAGACACAAAATCCATTCTGGGAGCGTTTAGCAACAAACACTCGCTTTTTAGAAAACAGTACTGAGATTTGTGCAGCTTTAGAACAATTCCCTAAGTCTGTTGTGGTTAAACCAGTGTGGGGAGATCCTCCGCCACAAGGTGGTAGCATTATCAAAATGGCACAGCAATTAGTTTTGATGTTAGTTAAATCAGACGGTCAGGCCCTCCTAGCTAGAAAATATTGTTTTGGTTTATGATTCTTTGGAAACTCATTTGAATGTGGAACATCCAAGCAATTGGAAACAGGAGGATCTTTCAGTTCCGTGGGGGGGAGGCCAGTTTTTTGGGGATCCCTCAGGGTTCCTGGTTGTCTCAGATGGCAGGGCAGCCTCGTGTCAGCAGGAACCTATAAGAAACAGTGACGGCGGGGCTGAACCCATGTTTCCGATAAATAGTGAGAGTGTTTCTGACTTGTGTCCCTTGATTTTACATAGTGTTCTACTTGCAAAAGCTGGTCCCCTTGTTCCTGGAGGTTTTCGTTTCTGCCCGTTGGTTTTCTTCACCTGTATCTCTTTAAATATTAAGTCTTTGTCTATCCTGCCTTGTTTCCGACCAGTCAGCCGCCTGCTCACCCTCCTGTCTGACCACCCAGTGGTTCCGGTCTCATTAGACCAGTTGTTCCCTTCAGTCCAAGTCAGATCAATTGCTCAGAGTCTTAGTCTCAGATGTGTGTCGGCTTTAGTTCTTCTGGGATGCTGTTTTTTTTTTTTTTTGGACTCCTCTGAGGTGAACCCAACAGGTAGTGAAGGCTAAATGGACTAAAAACGGTAGAATTAGGAGTTGAGATTTTCCACCTGTCTGGAATCTTTCAAGTGCATCTTTACCATATAAGATGACGTGTTGTGATTAACATTTGCACGCGGTGGTGATAGCTTCAAGAATCCTCATTAACTTACATACAGATCACAACTCTAAAGAAGAAAGCATTTCACCTTCTAAGACCCAAGCTCTCGTTTGACATGTATTTCATTTTTTTTTATTCTCTTTGCTATTTGGGTTTCTCGTGATTGATAAGTAGAAAAACTTAACAACATAATTTGACATGATGTGGTTTTGAGGAAAATGACATCTATGCAAGGAGACCCTCACTCTAAATTGCCATAGAACACAACAACAGCAACCCAAAATGTGATGGCCATGCATGAGGTTGAGCCGCTTCATGCACTGTCATGAGATGTCTTTATTGACCCCAAACTCTTTCATCTGATTGTAATAAAGCATGTGCACCTGTGTTTTGTTTTGTCACAGTGCTGTGAAATATTTGGGAGGTACAGATTTGAATTTTGTACCATGGGAAATTCCTATTGTGACCCTTTTTTTACACCGTGGAGCCAAAATATCAGAGTGGGTAATCTATTTCTGATAGAGACACACACAAACACAAACTTCAGCCAAGACGTTGCTGACCGTTCCATAAAAGTCAATCTTTCTAATAATGGTCAGCCTGAAGTCACTTTCATGGTCCATATGTATCCAAGGTAGTGTTATCCAATGGCGGTACGAGCTCTCTGGAGTTCAGTAAACCGTAAACTGAATATGCAGTTCATAGAAAAAATTAACGATAATTTTATTTATTTGTTAAGATTAAAAGAGAATGAATGATTTCAGGTGATTGATCATATTTCCAGCACTACGGTGTAAAGCTTGCTCTCTAGCTCCCATGTTTGCTTTTCTGATCTTTCTAAAATTAGCCTGCATGTCTTGTAATGAAGGATACCAGTCATGATGTTAATTTTTCATAAGGTTTAAAAAAAGACATTTTTATTTTCATTACTAGAAAATGACTAGTTTACTTCAGGGAAAGAGATAGATAATGAAAAGAATTCTTAGCAGAACTTCTAAATTCTCTTGTCAGAGATTAGTGTGGAGTTGGGAGGAGGAGGAGAAAGAGGCCATCCAGAGGGAAGGATTTGTTTGTATTTTGTCAAGGAAGAAGGATGTGAGCCAACTGAAAAGGAACTTGAAAGTCAGCCCAGATCTTTCTAGTAAATCTGCATTTTCTTGCTGACTGTTTGGTTCACCTGAGTCCCCCCCTGCTGGGCTGAGGTCTCAGCTGAAACCTGTTTGTGGAGCGGAATAAATTTCAACTGCAAAACAGCCGATGCATCTAGGGAGGAGGTGGAGAACTGGTATTACTTTATTTTTTGTTTTTACTTTATTTTATTTTATCAGGGAGTCCCATTTAGAGCGAAGTCTCATTTTCAAGGGAGCCCTGAGTACAGAACAGATAACACAGATAAAAGAAATAAAATAAGCAATTAAACAAGTTAAACATTTTCAATGTAAATTAAAAGTCCAGACGTGTGATTCAAGCTAGTTGTCGCAGTTACACGAATCAGAGAATACAGAGAACACAAGCCTTTTAAAATCACTAAAGGGAATTACATTTTCCAGATTGACCAGCTTTATGAGAGTGTTCCATAAAGCAGGTGCATAGTGTTGAAAACCTGTCTTTCCCAGCTCAGTGTGAATTTGAGGTACTGCTAGAGGAAGCCTATCCAGGGACCTGGTGTGATAATGGTGGGACTAAAGTTGAATTAGAAAAGTTATGTATGATGGGAGCTTTGACAAATTGCTTTGTAGATAAAAATGTAGGTGTGAATGTATCTACGGGTCTGTAGAGAAGTCCAGCCAACCTTTCTGTAGAGGTCACAATGATGAGTTTGGTAATTGTCATTTGTTATAAAACAGAGTGCAGAATGCTAAATGGTGTCCAGTTTTTTTAGTTTTTTTCTACTTAAGGCTGCATGTTTATAAATAATGTCACGCTAATCCAGTAAACTTAATACTGTGGAGCAAATTCCACATGTTCTGTTTTTGAAAGAAAAACAAGCTTATTAAAGTGTGTCTCTTTAAAGCGTGTTGCAAAACCACACCTCTACCTACTGACCTGGCATACTGACAACGGCATTTACAAACATTTGAGTAAACCCGTATACATGAAGATTACAGCCTCAAAAAATAGATTGGAAGAGGATATCTTTGTCACCTTTTATTACTCTTTTTAGGCACGGTATAAGCTTGTCTGGTCATTTTTGAACCATGTGTTATTTTAAATGCCAGTCCTCTTAAATAATCACAGTCGACTCTTACTGACCTGTACTTTTCTTAAATATTACATATATAAAGAAAATTTCTCCAGATCAAATTCCAAGAGTTTTTGCCGACTTCAGTTGTGAGTATTTCTGTGTCAGAAATGTAAGGATAAAAAAGCTCATGTTTGACAGTTGTGTGTTTAAGTAGTACTGCACTGTTTATGCATTGCTGACTTTATGTCAGTTCAGTTTTCAAATCTAGCCATCAAGAGTTTCTCAACCATTCACAGTATGTTAGATTCATTTTCCAGGGTCTAGTGTTATGGATATTCCTGTCTCAAATATTGTAATTGCTTTGAATTTTCTTCTCATTTTTTAACTTATATCCATCAGAAATAAGACAACTTGGCCATTGGCTGCCCAATGTCATTGTGCCACAGGATGCCAGTGATGCAGCTGTCAACCATTCAGACATGCTTGCAGGTGAGGCTTCATCTGCCTGACAGACTGTAGGTCTGTATGTCCTGGAGCTCCTGAAGTTTAGCTGGAGGACATGAATCCCATGACTCTTGTTTGTAGGTTTCAGTGCTCAGTATTTTCATCCATCAAACACTTCTGGAATAACTGGAGGCTTGAATAAAGTCTGAGTTTTAGAACAGATTTTTCTGGAACTCTATCCTTGGTCTGGATTCAGGTGTGGAAATAGTATTGAAATACAACTCCCTTTCAGAGCCAGCCTAACATAGACAATTATATACAACAATTTGGAATAAATTGCTCTGGTGAAGAAGACATCCACATCTTATAATTTGACCAGGCTAATTTAGTGTTTTGAAGTTTTGGAAAACTGGATTCCTTTTGTAAACAATCATAAATCTAGAATATTTTGTAACCTGCCAGCAGGCTAAAACCAAGTAAATAGAAGAGTTGTCCATCGAGAAATCCAAAATAGAGGAGTTGGTGCAAGATGTAATTTTTTAAAATTTTAATGAATCATGTTTCTCCCTGGACCCCGTGTCAACTGTTGGACTTCTGACTTTGACTGTATTTCAGTTCTGAACCCTTTCATTTAAACCCAAGTTCCTGTCTGAAAAGGGAAAATGCCTAAGGGACTCTCGAGGCAAAAATAAAAATGACATACTTCACACTTTTACTGAAAATTTAAAAAAAAGAAGAAAAGCAGATGGATCTTTTAGTCGATAAAGGAAAAAAAAACAAGCCTGGACTGTTTTATTTTGAACAAAAAAACTTTATCAGACTGAATCGCCAAGCATCTCTTATATATTTCCTCCTTTTTTTTCTTTTGTTTTGGTCTGGTTAATCATTTTTGCTCTTAAAGACATTCAGTTAATCAATGAATCAATCATTCCCTTCAGGGACCCCTGGGAACTGTTCTGTTAGAACGCGTGTCAGATAAGAGACAGATGTGATCATTTAAAGAGACTGTCACCAGCGTTACTAAGAAAAAAAACATTTTTTTTAGAATTATTTTTTACTTTTCGTTTTTTTCTTACATGCAAAAAGGATTTGCCGTTTTTCCACTTGGGGGAGAGGCAGATATGTGTGTTTACACTTATTGAAGTCTGGTTTAAAAAATGCTGTCCTGTCTTTGTTTGGATTCCCACTTTGATTGTCTATCCCGTTATAGTGTGTGTGTGTCTATTTTTTAAGCCTTGTGTTTCTTTTACACACAGCTACTTAATAGAGGCCTGGTCAGGTTCACAATTCTTCGCAATGATTCTCTCTTATTTTTCTGTTATATTTGGTTTTGTTTGTTTCTGAGGTTGGGCTTATAAATCTGTAATGGTCACTGGTGTGTTGTACGGGGTGATGGCAAAGTCCTCCAGAGTGATGGAGGGTCTGTTTGTAGCAGATTGACCGTTGGTATTGGGCAGCTCACCTCAAATTGAGCTTGCTTGATGTTACCCTTCATCAGTTCTTGATATCTGTTTCAGCTTTAAATGCATCACAGTTGTGGCAGGGCCCACACACCGGGATGGAAACGAAATATTTTTCAGTGTAACACGGATTCTGAACAGCTTCTCAGCAACTGTCTGAGAGGCCCAGGATGGTTTCAACTCCAACCTATGTCATGGGGACCCAAACAGGATGGCCAGGCAAGTTAATTTCCAAATGCTAGTAACCTCATGGGTTGGTTCAGCCAGCGGATAAAAGGCCTAATTTCATTTCCTACTGGGCCTGAGCAGGTAGGACTTCACTAAAAGTAAGTTTGGTGCATTTTAAATGTGCAATATGAGTAGCAAACTCATGTTTAGGAAGAGCTGTTTGTTTGCTGAGGAAAGAGTTGAGGAAAGAAATGTTGAGATCTAGTGAAAATGGGGGGACATGTTTAACCTTACTTCAGAATTCTTCAATCATCCATCCGCTGCGCGTGTGCAATACAGCGGAGATGGCGCTGCACTAGGAGAGAGAGAGAGAACATACTTGGATTCTTTGCTCCTTCTCAGCTGTATGTGATATTCTGTCCATCCAGGTAATACATAATACGCACCTCAGGCAGGGCAGATGTATGCTGCTGATCCTATGCTGTTAGTGTGCATACGGGGTACAGACTTCCCTACCATACACGAGTGAGATTTTTTGAGGGCACCATGGAATGCCTATGCTTTAGCTGGCTCTGCATTTTTACCGTGATCAACATCGGGGGCTCCTTGTGGCCCAGCTCAGTCTTCTTTGCAAGTAGAACATTAGAGTGTGATCTGTATCACAGCCTTCATTCCTGCTATGTTGTTGCAGCATGTTATGGTCAAATCTAACTATCTTTAACTGAGTCTTCAGGAAACTTTGTGATGCTTAAGTTGCGGAATGCACAGAAGTCAAAGAGATGCTGCCTGTTTTAATTAATTTTGACAATGTCATGGGAACTCAAACAGGATGGCCAGGAGGTCTTAAATCACAGCCGAAACAAATAGGTGGTATTCCTAACCGGAAACCTTGTAGCATGATGAGCTACAATTTCTGAGAGCCAGGGATGCAGCATACAGGTCTGGGGACACTAACGTTTATTGCCCAGCCAGGACTGCCTTGACGAAAGGCATCAAATCTGCCAAACTAGGATACAGAAGGCAGAAGCCAAATTGAGGACAAATTTAACAGCTCCTCAAACACCCGACAGGTTTGGGAAGGCATCAAGGCTGCCACGGACTATAAAAGAACAACATCTCCCTCAGTGGACTGCTGTGCCACCTTGGCTGCGAAGCTGAATCTTTTTCATGCCGTTTTGACAGAGACAACACAGACCCAGTACTGCCTCCCCTCCACTTCTACTTACACCGCTCCAGTCCTGAGCATGCACAAAGTAAGACTGCCTGCGTAGCATAAATGCCAGAAAAGCAATAGCCTAACAGTTAAACATCACATGTCCAAACGACTACAGAACTGTGGTACTCACCCCCATATTAGCCAAATGCCTGGAGAGGCTGGTCATCACGTAAATCAAGGCAGCAATATCACATACACTTGAACAATACCAATTTGCATACAGGAAGAACTGTTTCACAGAGGACACTATAGCTATGATACCCTACACCCTTCTTGAACCCCTAAAATGGAAAAACACCTATGCAAGCCTGCTCATTGTTGACTTCAGTTCAGCTTTCAATACAATACAGCTGAACAAACTCCAATCCAAACTGCACCACCTTGGACTGAACACCACACTATGCAATAGCGTAATGAACTTCCGAACAAACCATTCACAACATGTTAGATGTAGCAAGTACACTTCATCCAGCCTTATTATTGCTAAGTTGTACTCATTCAGCCTGTAACAAATCACAGATGAGTTCAATGATCAAGTGAAGGAAGAAAGGACGACTTTTCCAAGTGCAGTCTGATCAAATAGAATTTAATTCTGTCCGCAAGGATACAGGAGTCACACAGCTGTGGGTTCTCTGCCAATAAGCCGCAGGTGGGTGATACTGCAGAAGAACCCTGATCGTTATTACACACATTATTATAAAGAACTCCATGGGCGGTCACAATTGTCCTTCACGTCCATGTTTGGTGTTGATGATTATTGCTATGGCTGTTGTTATCTTCTACCCAGTTGCTCACTCCAGACATCATGCGAGACAGTCAGCATGACCTCTCTTCTCTCCTCCGTGGTCAATCTCTCTCTCGCTCACACTCCCTTGTCTTGTCTTCAGGCGCCCAAGGCCTTCCTGGGTGCCACCTGTTGCCTTCTGCCGAAGGTCCTCTTGTTTTTTTGTGATTGCCCGTTCTTCTGCTGTGCGCACATACTTCTACATAAATACCTGCACCATCGGCTTGACAGGAAATGATAAACACAAGGACACAGCAACTCTTCTTTAAGGGTTATTCTAAATTACTTATTATTATTATTATTATTATTATGCTATAAGAACACCTAAGTTACATATTTCTTCACTACTATGCTATAAGAGCCCTTCTAAGCTAACCTATTCCTTCATTGTCAACCCTGGGGCCTTTCAAGGATTTGTGCTCAGCCCACTTCTATACATGCTTTTCACACAACCTCCCCCTCCCACTTCATCGCTAAATCTGCGTGCGACACCATGGTAGTTCGGCTGATCAGTAGTGTGTGCCTACCTGAGATCAGTATATGTTGAGCTTTCAAAATTACATGAAAATGTCAGGGAATTCAAATTTGCCAATTACCATATATTGATGTTACAATTATTTCTTTTTGCATCAAAAAAAGAGTGTACAATGGATAAATGCAATGTCTTTGTTTTTCGTTTGTTTTCTGCGGCTGTTTTTCGCATGATGGTGCGTGGCAGTTTGCCTGTGCAGGCATTGCTCGCTGCAACTGCTCCAAAGCTGTGGTAAAAATATTGTCAATGACCTCTGCTTTTGAAGGTGAGGGGGACTTTTAATTATGTGAGTTACACTTATAACTCCTAACTTACTCACTTCACAAAACTTTATAAACAATTATAACAGCAGCAACAGCAAACAACAAAACGCAAATGAAAAAGAATTTCCCGTATGTTTAAGGAATTTCCCCGATGGGGATCAGTAAAGTGTTATCTTATTTTAACACACTTGCAACTATTGCACAGAATATTTGTGTGTGTACTTACAATGATATATGCCTTTTTATCTTGGATTGGATGGACAGAAATCACCTTATTCCCATGTGGTTTGAATTGTTTATTCAAATCTAGGATTAAAATGTGAAAAAGGACTCAATGGTTATAAATGCATTATTCCATCTATGAATATAACATTGTTATCAAAAAATGCACTTGTCTCTACCTGAACCTCAGGTTGTTCGTTGTATTGTGACATATGTGCGTGTTTGCGCACTTACCTGTAAAGGGATGTCACCCAAAGCTATTCTCTCAAAGTACTCACACGAAGTACTCAAGAAACATTAAAATACAGACATATAACTCCCCCCGCCCCCCCCCCCCTTCATTTTCTCATGTAGTTTCATATAGAATGAGATAGTCTTTGTAGACCTATAAGATAAATTTT
>CAAKHD010009905.1:21980-32324 GCA_901007705.1 Fistularia tabacaria | reverse complement strand
CCTCCCCTCCCCCCCCCGCCCCCCGGGTTTTTTCTTTTTTTTTTTTTTTCTTTTTCTTCACTCGCCACCCACCTCCCCTCCCCACCACCCCCCTTTTTTTTTAATGATCTTCTCTTTAACCGTCTCCCCATTCTTACCCCCGCGGATCGGGACCACAGATTTTACGTTTCACCCGCAGCCGATCGATCAGAGCGATCGCCCGCCGCTCCGGTCGGCTGTCGGACGACAGACGACCGACGACGTTCTGCGCGGCGCGCCAAACAGGAACCAGCTGCCGCCTGTCTGTCAAACCCCCCTCCTCCCGAACTAATTCTCGCGGAAATATGAAGGACGGACGGAGCCTCTTAGCGCCGCGTTAGCGCCAGAGCAGTGGAAACCGTGTCAGTGGAAAGTCAGAGTGGCTCCGCCGGAGGGGGAAAGGATCAATGAAAACTGCCTATTTTGGTAATAACTTTCACATGACTCGGAGGAAATGCCGTGGATGCGCTGGGATCGGGCCGCCGGGCGACCGCTTCCAGGGATGCTGGGGTTTCTAAGAGCGTTTTCTGGAAAGCTCTCGCAGGAAGTTGGCTTCGCCGACTTGACGCGGACCCCCGGGCAGCGGTCTCAGGGCCGGTGTGCTGTCGCGGCCGCCGGATGTGTTCTACCGCAGACCTGCCGCTCCTCCAGCTGAGCTTAAAGCAACAAGTTAGCGGGCTGCATTTGGAACGGCGTCCTGATTCGGCCTCAGACGCCGGGGACTCGATACGACTCTGACATTTTCCAGGAAAACAACTCAGGACTAGAGAGGTTTCCTCGAAGTGGGGGACAGCGTGTAATCGTCAGAATGAATCCAGGATGCTCACTGATTGATTCATTGATTCATTGATTCATTGATTCATTGATTCATTGATTCATTAATTAATTGATTCATTAATTGATTGATTCATTGATTCATTGATTCATTGATTCATTAATTCATTGATTCATTAATTAATTGATTCATTGATTCATTGATTCATTCATTGATTCATTCATTGATTCATTCATTGATTGATTCATTCATTATTCTCAGCAAAATCAGCACGGCCTAAAGCTAAAGGGAATAGACTACGGGAATCTTTTATTACATATTAATGGAAAAAAAAACGAATACATATAAAAAAAAATATAAAGCATACATAAATACAGTGACATTCGTAGTGATATAATGATACAGATATTCTTGTCAAAATCTTCCTGTCACTGCAACCGGACTCGATCGGCAGAAACTAGGTGGAAGGGGGTTGTTATGCTCCCGGGGGTGTCGTTAGGTGGGGACACAGTTACAACTTTTGGGGATTTACCTGGATTACAATCTGAAAAGGTGAAGCCAAATTTCTCAGATTGGGAAAAAAAAGCGTGAAACCTGAGGCTCAGGTGGAAGTTTCCGGAGGCTGCCTCTGGCGGTGGGTCCTTGGTGGTCGTTTGGAGGCTGCAGAAGGTCCTGGTTCGTAGGTGTTTATCCTTCTTGGTATTGACCCCAGCACAGCACAGCGTTATATGTCGGTGAAAGGTTGTGCCAAAGGCCTCCTCCCCTGTTCAGAAAGGCTTTTTACCGTTTTGACAAACATGGCCGTGCGTGCGGGTATTCGCAAGTCAAACTTTTAGAGACATACAAAAATTCACCCTCTCATTCACACATCAAATAGAAACATACTAATATTCACCCTCTCATTTAGTGTCAACTAAAGACGTAGAACCATTCACCCTCTCATCTACTCGTCATCTACCGACGTTCAGCTATTCAAATGCCAAATAGAGACGCTATAATTCACCCTCACATTCATACAGCATAAAGAAACATACAACCATTCACTCTCTCATTTACTCGGCATGAAAAAGACAACAATTCACCTTCTGATTCACGCATCAAATAGAGACGATAATATTCACCCTCTCATTCATATGTCACAAAGACAATTTCATCCATCATAAAAAACATACAACCATTCACCTTTTCATTCACACATCCTACGGAGACTAACTTATATTCACCCTCTCATTCACGTGTCATGTAGGGACGAACAACCATTCACCCTGTCATTCACCCATCTGGACAGTGTAGGGTCTCCAGTGGACCTCCTGCATGTGTTTGGACTTCTGGGAGGAACCCGGAGAACCCGGAGGAACCCCACGCAGACACGTGGAGAACATGGAGACTCCACACAGAAAGGCCTCCTGTTGGAATCCAACCAGGGACCTTCTGGCTGTGAGACGGAGGAGCTAACCGCTGCGCCGCCGAGCTGCCCTTGAATCTAGAACAATGATTAGTTATGATAATTAATCGTCTGCTTCATGGCGAAAGGAGCTGCTGCCGCCCTCTTATTACCGTAACAACACAAACAAACCCTATTATTGGCGCTCCATCGCTTTTATTCTGTAAAGTGAGTCGTAGCAGAAAAAAAAAAAAAGGTTTTATTCATGAAAATCTCAAGTAATAACAATAATAACGTGCATTTTGATTAACGACCGGTCTTCTGAGGCGGGATGGAGTTTCAGCATTAGAGAAGCTAAATATTTTCACAGCGGGCGCAGAATAGGTTTTAATAACCGGCGAGGTCCGCCGGTCGGGCCGGTTCCACTCCGCCCGGACCAGATCGTTTCACAGATAGATTAGCGAAAAACCCATTTGTGAGTCTTTTAATTTGAAATCCGTGTACGGACGTATCTTGTTATCGGGAATTTCAGGAGCAACACAGGAGAGGCGGGAAATGAACGGTTCCTCGGATCCCTCTTCTCCGGGGACTTCAGGAGGCTGGTGGGGAGACACCTTGTGGATGAAGCCAAAATCGCTTTTACCCCCCAGAGGTACCAACGTGGCCGGCGCGGCGCTGCGGTGGTTTGCTGCTTGGATGCAGGAGGTTCACCGGAGACCCGACATTGTCCAGACGGGTGAATGAAAGGGTGAATGCTTGTTTGTCTCTATATGACATGTGAATGAGAGGGCGAATATAAGTAAGTCTCTATAAAATGTATGAATAAGAGGGTGAATGATTGTCTTTTTCATGCTGTGTGAATGAAAAAGTGAATGGTTGTATGTGTTTTTTATGATGTATGAATGAGAGGATGAATATTTGTATGTCTCTCGATGGCATTTGACTGGTTGGACAACGGTAGCTGTAGATGAGAGGGTGAACAGTTGCATGTCTTTAGTTGACACGGAATGAGAGGGTGAATATTAGAATGTCTCTGTGTGACAGGAATGAGAGGGTGAACTTTTGTGTGTCTCTATATGATGGGGGAGTGAGAGGGTGAATGGTTGTGTGTCTCTAGATGACCGACGAATGAGAGAATGAATACTTGTCTGTTTATTTATGATGTGGCAGTGAGAGGGTGAATGGTTGTATGTCTCTTTATGACCTATGAATGAGAGGGTGAATGGTTGTATGTCTCTTTATGACCTATGAATGAGAGGGTGAATGGTTGTATGTCTCTTTATGACCTATGAATGAGAGGGTGAATGGTTGTATGTCTCAATGTGGCCCTGTGATTGACAGCCAATCCCCCCGCGACCCCTGCAGGATAAGCAGTATAATGAATGAATGAATGAATGAATGAATGAATGAATTGACTAACCTCTTATCATTGCTGTGTTTATTCCCGACAATGGTCGTCGTCCGACTTCTCACGTTTCAACGCGCCGCCGGTTCATCCCCGCTGTCCAGTGGCGACGCTGTGTTTTAACGGCGTCACTCGTCGGCTCGTCCGACGCCGCAGACGGACTCCCGAGTGTTTCCACGCGAGTCAAAGCCAATTTCATCAGCACACAGAAAGAGAGAAAAACCCCCTGATCGTTTTCATTGATCTCTTTTTTCATTATCGGCAAAAGGAAAACATCAGCGAGACGCTGAAAGGCGAACCAAACCGCATCTTTCTTGACTGCTCCTTCGTCGGCCGTTCTTTTAGATCCGTAACCACGGTGTTATGTCTTGTTGCCCAAGAGGTGTGATGTCTGCCACCCCCCCGCCATCCTCCACAGTGTTTATTATTGATATATTTATATTGCAATAGCTCTGGATGGAGTGAGTATTGAACCAGGAATGTGCTTGTGGCAGATCTCCACCCCTGATAATGGAGGGTGTTGTTTTTCCCCCCAAGTGGTTTTCGCCCACTTGTTTTTCTCCCCCTCCGCTGCACTGCTCTGTCACTCTTCCAGTAAATGTGTGTTTGTGTGCGTTTTAGGGAGGCTTGTTTTTTTGTTGTTTTTTTTGCCCCGCTGTTGTTTTTCCCCTCTCCGTGCTATCTTTACGAGGCCCCGAGCCGGGAATGCGACGTCGCGTTCGTCCAAGAAAACACAATAAGGGGCCGGCTGGTTGCGTTTCCGGCCCCCCGCCATCGTTTGCATCGCTGCCGTGAAATGGTTATTTTCCGTGGTTTGCTGCGGTAAATGACGGCGGTGAGTGTTTCTGCATCCGGCACTTCCGCCGCTCTTGCGGCTTGTTTCTTTTCGAGCTATTTTTGTCAGGAACTGGGAAATTTGTCACGGCTTTTCTGTTTGCTTTACTGTTTCAAGCGATTTGTGTTTGTTTGACCGAAAGAACCCTGGAGCTTCAAACACCGCAAAAACTGCCAAAGGTAACAAAGGATAAAATATACATGTATATTATTATGATTATTGTTATGGTAATCATAATAATAGTAATTATTGTAATAGTAATAATTATGATAATTATGCAATAATTACAAGATTAAACATTCATTAATTCATTAAGTTCTGGAAAAATGACTGACTTAAAATGTGAATTATCCAAAATGGAAACAAAACTGGCTGTTAAAAATCCTTCCTTTAAGTCATTCGCCAACTATATTACGTGTGAGTGAAAGAGTGAACGGTTCTATGAATTTCCTGTATGTTGTGTGAGTGAGAGGGTGAACGGCTGCATGTCTCTGAACCACGTCTGAATGAGTGGTGATTTTTATTTAATTTTCCTCAGCGGTGTGACCGAGAGGGTGAATGCTCGTATGATTTTGTGTGGCCCTGGGATTAGTCCAGGGTGAACCCCGCCTCTCGACCAATCACAGCAACCCCTGAGTGCAGGATAAGCATTATAGATAATGAATGAATGAATGAATGAATGTAAACAACCAGAAAATCGAGAGAAAATCCTGAACCATTTCTGACTTTCTCGAGGTTTCCTGCGCGGAGCCACTCTGTCAATCGTGAGGCTGAACTCGTCGTGTTAAAGCAGCCTTTCGAATTCCAATAAAAAAAATAAAGAAGTTTGAAAAGAGGCAATTAGCTTGTTATAAATAAATAAAAAAGACGGGGCGAGGTGAAACAATGATGGTCTGATTTTGGCATTTATTTGGACTTTCGCGGAAACAGCCGGAGACTTTTACGGCCAATCAGCGGCTCCTTCCCCTCAGAGTGACACGCTGGATATCGGATTTTCTGGCTGAACGTGTCTGAGCACAGCAAAAACATTCAATTCATTAAAGCGTTTCGCCGCAGAAGTCAAAGTGACGCCTCGCTCTCCCGTCCGTCCAGATGTGCGATCCAGCTCACGGCTTCGGCAATTTGGTCAGGAGGCGACCACGCGATGAAGAGCGATAGACCGCAGACCGAGTGGCAAAAGGACAGGAAATAAGCGGTGAGATGTGTGCAGACGAGGGTGAGGTCACCACACGCGCCGCTGAGAATCAAGAGAATCGCCTGCCTCGGAATTAAAGATAATAATTCTTGCGACCTACAACATTTAAATCCGTTTCGTCTTCTCTTTTTTGTTTTTTTTCTTTTCCCTCCTCAAAGCGAGGCTGAGCGTTCGTTCGCTTCAGCCGAGACCACATGAGAGGAGGACGCAAACGGAAGCCAATTAGAGAACGATGGGAAGAGAGAGAGAGATGGGAGAAGAAAAAAAAAAAAAAAAGACGACAAGAAAACGAACGTCACGAAAACAGCTGAGGTCACTACATGTGCAACAGTAAACAGGCGCCATAAAAGGGGAAGCCTTTACATATCTCCGCGACGACAAGGGGATGTGGCGCCGCCACCGGGAAGCGTTCCTCTTTTGAGTCGGCGCTCTGACACTTGAAAGGGCTTTCGGGCTTTTTGGGGGGTCGGGGGGGGGTCTTTGTTCTCCGAAATAGCCCGGCAAAGCGACGTCGGGGTGGCGATTGAGGTTTATTCCCGAGAGGATTTGGTGAATCAGAGGGCAGCCGAGGGGATCAGAGAGCACCTGCACTCGCCGAGGCGGGAAAAAAACAGCAAGCCTGCGATCGAGGTCTTCTGTGAAGGCTCGGGTGCGTCTGTGAGTCATTACTGGGGATGCTCCCGCTCAGACCGTTGCAAACGCGTCACGGTCTTTTTATCCGCCGCTAAAACTCAAATCAACTTCTCGAGGGTTTTTTTTTTTTCAGGAGCACCGGCGTTCGGGAGCACGTCTGAGAAGCTGCCAGGGTTTTTCTCGTGCCGAGACGCTTCTGGCCTTTTTTTTTTTTATGAGATCCAGACCGGCGTGATCCCATCTGAGCCGACGGATCGTACCATCTGTTGCGGGACTTGTTCCTCTGGTCGACGAAGACGGTTATTTATGACCCGGCTCGTGTGTTCGGGGGCCGTCACGGGGGCCGCTCAGATGCCTTCCCGATGGTACCGCACGATAAAGTAAAAAATCCCGGGCCGGATTCTCATCCCGAGCTTGGGTCCGATCCAACATGACATAACTCACATATCGGATATTAGACTGATGCTACAGATATACGTACATCGTGTTTTCTTCTTTTATGACTTGCCTATAAGTAGCAGCGCCGCAGACGCAGCGCTAACAGACGCTTGCCTGGCCAGATGTTGCGCCGCAGCTTTCGGGAAGATGATTTTACTCGAACAGCCACGCGGATATTTGCGATTCATATTTTCGAGAGAGGGAGAGGGGGCCTCGTATGGAGATAAGGGTTTAAGGAATCAAACTCCGGGTGCAAGACAAGGAGCCGCCTGTGAAACGGTTCAGATGAAACAAGAGAACGTAACCTCAGATTGTTGTGAGGCTTATTCGGCTCCGGCGGCGGCGGCGCAGTGTCGGAAACCGCTTTTTTTTTTTCCGAGGCCTCGTTTTGAACAAGAGGTACAGCGGTACGTCGTTACTCACTGACAGCAGCCTCTTGAAGTGAAACTTCCCCCTCAGAAGTTGGTGCTTTATGATGTGTGGAGACGCGTAAGATCTGGTCAGATTTCGCCAAAATAAAAAAAAAAACAAAAGCATTTAGGGCTACGAAAACATCTCGGTTCAGGTTCAGAGGTGGACGAAGAACCCCGATCTTCGTTCCAGTAGCTCTGGAAAAACAGAGTGCAGGAGGAGTCCTGCATTCATAGCTGTACTTCTAAGGGTATATCGGTATAATCAGCAAAATAAACGTGAAGCTAGCATTAGCAAAATGGATTAGAAACGTTCCCACTACCGTGTTGTGCAGTTGTTGTGCTCTACTGCCTTGAAGGTAAGACGTGGCTTCTTCATGCTTTAAGTACCGTTTCCAACTCTCCGACAAAGTATCTCCGTATTTCTCTGTTAAGAAGTAGCATGAGATGGAAATAAACAAGCAAAGTACGGAAAAGTCTGTGGAGGTTCTCAGTCATCCAGGTCATGTTCTTGTCAAATCTTGTTACAGTCACTGGACCTGAAGACGTTTTCACATCTTCAAGAAAAGAACTCAGGTCCGGACAACAAACCTATCGTCAGGTTGGCGGTTCGATTCCCGTCTCCCCCTGCCTGCATGTCCAAGTGTCCTCGGGCAAAGACTCTGAACACCAAGTTGCTCCCGATAGCCCGGTTAGCGCCTTTGCACGGTTACTCCAGATAGCCTGGTTAGTGTGTAGCGTGGTTGCTCCAGATAGCCTGGTTAGCGCTTTGCATTGTTGCTCCAGATAGCCTTTTTAGCACCTTGCGTGGTTACTCCAGATAGCCTGGTTAGTGCGTAGTATGGTTGCTCCAGATAGCCTTTTTAGCGCCTTGCTTGGTCACTCCAGATAGCCTGGTCAGTGCGTAGCATGGTTGCTCAAAATAGCCTGGTTATTGCGTAGCGTGGTTGATCAAGATAGCCTCATTAGCGCCTTGCATGGCTACTCCAGATAGCCTTTTTAGCACCTTGCACGGGTGCTCTTGACAGCCCGTTTATTGCCTTGCCTGGCTGCACCATGCCTTGCCTCGGCATGGTTGCACTATTAGCGCTTCGAAAGCGTAAGGTGTGAGAGCACGACGCAATTCCAGAATATTTACCATTTTTGTGCAAAACGCCCGAATTAATAACCTCCGCTGTGATTCAGAGCTGAAAGAATACCTAAAACGTCTGTATCGGCTACAAAGGCGGAGGCTTTTTGGCACCAGGTCTTTGGTAGTGACCTCCTTTGACCAGAACCCTCTGGAAGCAGACGAGTGTATCCGGATCCCGCTGGTCACCCGCCAGTACCGAGACGATACTTAGTGAAGTCTTAGAGAAGTCGGCGCGGTGCATATTTCTGCCTCGCTCGCTTCCCCTTGGCCCCATGACTACTTTTCAGACCCTCAATCTTCATGTTTCTTCGGGACTCGACAGAAGAGCTCGGACAGCACATCTGGAGAAAACACACGCACTCACGGGTTTCTCCTCGCGAGAGACCTGGCAGCTTCTCAGGACGAGCACCATGTGTCTTGTCTTGCCACGGTGGAAGGAGTTTAAATGGAACTGTCACTTATTTTTCAACTTCACATTCCTCGTCTGGCCGCTCCTCAACAACTCGAATTCTCCACGCACAACATACATCGCCCGGTGTCTCCTGGCATCTGGATGTTTCAATCGCGGTCCGGGCCTATTGACTGTTTCGAGAAGAAAATGTTATTCTCTCAAAGCCGTCTATTATTTTTCTCAATATGGAAGGGGTATTTGGCGGTTTGGTCCGCGCCGCCACCTCACAGCAGGAAGGTCGGGAGGGGTTTTTTCTCCGGCATCAACAACGTGCGTTAGGCTAATTGAGTAAACTTTCATATGTCTCTATTAGAGGTATAAATGAATGAGTGACTGGTTGTGTTTCCACATGAGTGAATGATTGTATGTTTCTATGCGATGCGTGAATGAGAGGGTGAGTATTTTGACTCCATCTGACGTACGAATGAGAGGGTGAATGGTTTTATGTCTCTATGCTACATGCTAGTCAGAAGGTGAATGGTTGCATGGCTCTACATGACACTCGAATTCGAGAGTGAACTACGATATGTCTCTAGATGACCCGTGAACGAGAGGGCGAATGGTTTCGTCTCCATATGCGGCCCTGTGATTGGCCAGCGACCGAGCCGGGATGAAGGCTCAATGGTGCTGATAGTGAATGAATGAAAGAATGAAAGTTTGCAAGTTTACGGTGTCTGCGGTGTCGTGGTAATCACGTTTGCCTGACACGCGAAAGGTCCTCGGTTCGTGACCAGCCAGAAACATGGTGGTTACCTTATTGGGGGCGACGTGGCGCAGGAGGTAGAACGATCGTCCTTGGACGAACGTTCCTGGTTCGATTCCCGGCTCCTTGTATGTCGAAGTGTTGCTGAGCAAGAGCAGTGAACCCCTATCTCCCGGCGCTGCGAAACAGCAGCCAACTGCTCATGATTCATCCATGAGGGGTTAAATGCAGAGAATGAATTTCCCCACAAGGGATTAATAAAGTATAAGAACCCCGGCTCCCCCCCAATGTCAACTGCGATAGGCTACAGTCCGTTCATTGGAGTTGATCATGAAGGAATTAGATAATGTTCACAGGTTCATATTTGATTAACCGGTGACCAGCACAGGGTGAACCCCACCTCTCGCCCAAAGGCAGCTGGAATAGGCCCCAGCATCCCCCGCAACCCTGAGTAGGATAAGCGGCAGACAATGGATGGATGGATGGATGGATGGATGGATGGATGGATGGATGGATGGATGAAAGTTTAGCAAGTGTCTATATTTGATGGCCCGGTGACCCATCCAGGGTGAACCCCGCCTCTCCTCCAATGACAGCTGGGATAGGCTACAGCAGAGTCAGGCCTACTGAAAATGAATGAATGAACACATGAATACATGAATAATTGTTTGCAAGTCGATATTTAACGTACCGGTGACCGGCCCAGGATGTGACCTGCGTCTCGACGGCAGGGGATTAGCCCCGAGCCTCAACGCAGCCGTCAGGATAAGTGGTATAAACAATGAATGGATGAATATTTCCCTCTTCGAAAAAGAAAAAAAAGGTAAGTGTGTCGTCGCCCTCCCCCCCCCCCCCCCCCCCCCCCCCCCCCCCCCCCCCCCCCCCCACAAACAAAAAACGCTCACAAAATTTTTTTTTTTCCCCCCAACCAAAAAAAAAAAAAGAAAAATAAAAAAAGGGAGGAG
>CAAKHD010009905.1:8755-21960 GCA_901007705.1 Fistularia tabacaria | reverse complement strand
AAGGAAGGGGGGCCCGCCCCCCCCCCCCCCCCCCCCCCCCGGCTCTGACACACTCGCACAGGAAGATAAAACATTTGCGGCAAATGTTTCTTTCTGCCGTCCAACAAAAGGACACCGAGTAGATTGAAGCGTAAACGGCGGCTGCAGTCGGGTTTCAAAAGGCTGAACGCCGCGGCGGAGACGCATTCCACGTTCAGCCGGCCAGAATCCCGACTTCGGCAAAAGCCCCGTAAACAGTGGCTCTACAATCACCAGCAATTACCCAGTAAACTTCCATCTACAGTTACCGAATGATTTTTTTTTTTTGGTTTGTGTGTGTTTGTGTGTTTTGGGAGTTTGGGGCAGGGGGTTATAAATGAATCCACGTAAAAGCTGTTTGTTTTTTCATCGGGTTCAGAAATCTTGTAATCCCAGAGAACTTCAAAAGTATTTCCAGGAACCAGCCATAACAGGATCAAACTCCGAACCAGGCACCGGATCAAAGCTGGAGGGCGGGAGGGGCGTTCGGGTCGGGTCCTGACGCAAATATGGAAATAATATGAGCTGAGGGCGCAGACTGGCATCGGGGAGAGCAAAACTTCTGCGGAGAGGAAGAAGTTTCAGAAGGTGACGCTGATTTTGTTCATTCCTGTCTGGCGCAGTTCAATTACTCACGTTCAACTTCCCCGCCGGCGCCGTGGGTGGTTTCAAACCAGCAGGGTCTCGCCGTTGAGTGAGTTATGGCCTTACATGTAGAAATACAAGAATAAAAATAATAACAGCGGGCGAGGACGCGTGGAGTTTTTCCGACGGTCGGCGAGCTGTCGACAGGTCGTGACGGCGAACGGTAGCTCGCCGACCGAGGCACCTCCCGTTTTCGATGAAACCCAAGGCCTGACCCCTGGTCATTTACGTAACCGGTGGAACGTCCAAGAAGGGGAAATGTTGACGTTGGGTAATTAATGGGAGGTCGGAGGAGTTGACACAAATGGCGTTACACACAGTACTCACACTCCACACACACACACACACACACACACACACTCAGGCAGGTGTAAGCGCAGTCAATGATCTCAACTTGAACAGCGCTTTACCCTGGATGGCATCACCCGTTCACACACATGCATGGAGCTCCTATGCAAGGCACTGACCGGGAGCAATCCGCTAACGCTCGTCCGCTTCCAGAGGTTTCTGGTCGAAGAAGGTCTCTCCGGAAGACCTGGCGCCTCCGCCTTTGGCGCCGATACGGACGTTTTAGGAATTCTTTCAGCTCTGAATCACAGCAGAGGTTATACATTCGGGCGTTTTGCACAAAAATGGTAAATTTTCTCGACTTGCACAGTGCCCTCACACCTTGCGCTTCCAATAGTAATAGCTAATAGAGCAGCCATGCTAAGCGCTAACGGTGCTTTTGGGAGCAACCATGCTACGCACTAACAGCTATTGGGAGTAACCATGTAAGGCGCTAAAAAGGTTGTCTGAAGCAACCATGCATAGCGCTGACCAGGCTATCGGCCGCTGCCATGGAAAGCGCTAACCAGGCTTTTGGGCACAACCATTCAAGATGCTAACTAGGCGATCGGAAGCAGCCATGCAAGGCGCTAAAATGGCTATCTGGACCAACAATGCAAAGCGGTAACCAGGCTACCTGGAGCAACCACGAGACGCACGAACCAGACTATTGGGAGTAACGATGCAAGGCGCTAAACGGGCCATCGAGAGCAACTTGGGGTCCAGAGTCTTTGCCCGAGGACACTTGGACGTGCAGGCAGGGGGATTCAGGAATCGAAACGCCAACTTCCAAACAGGTTAATTATCTGGACTTGAGTTCTTCTCTTGAAGATGCAACAAGATTTGACAAGAACATGACTTGGATGACTGAGAACCTCTACAGACTTGTGGGTACTTTGGGTAAATTGCTTGTTTATTTCCATCTCATGCGACTTCATACCAGAGAAATACGGAGATACTTTGTCGGAGAGTTGGAAACGGTACTTAAAGCACGAAGAAGCGACCTTGTACCTTCAAGGTAGTAGAGTACAACAGCTCCATCATGGTAGCGGTAACCTTTCGATTGGAGGGACGCCCACTCTACTAGCTTAACCTCAGCCGTCCCAAGCACAAGAAGGACTTCAAGCTCGGTCCAGATCACGCTGTGGAAGTGTGGAAGATGCAATGGGAGGACCCTGCAGGGCCCCGCAGGGCCCCAGAGAACATCTCCAGAATAAACCCTCCGTGAAACACACCAGCTGCAATTTGTTTTTATTCACTTGACTACTTGATTGACTATCAAAAAAGACGTGCCCTCCCTTCTGTAATAAACAGCCGCATACCAGCAGCGAGCAGACCGCCGCCCACAAAAACTAATCAGGCTTCTGTAATTGGAGCTCCGAGCTCCGGCGGCAGACGGACGGCGCTGCCGCCCAGACCCTGCAGTTCATCCGCCGGCCAGGATTGGAGCTTCACCTCGCCTGCCGGATATTGATTTCCTTCCCAGCCGGTGCCTGCGGGACAGGAACGGGACTCCCCTCAGGACCACCGACACGCCGCCCCGAGGTCTGCCAAGCTCCTGCTGCAGGGAAAACACTGCCTTTCCTCAAGGGAGGTCTGGACAGCTAAGAACTCATGCAGTGGAGCACATGGCAAAAACTCATTTGTTCATTTTCGATATCGCTTGTCCCGCACTCAGGGTTCTGGGGTTGCAGGGGCCATTGAGTGGGTCGCCGGTCGATCACATGACCGCACGTGGAGACATACAACCATTCACCCTCTTCACATGAGCCGATCATCCATTCGCTTTGACACCTCTTGAAAGTTCAGGGTCTCCGGTGAACCCTGAGGAACCGAGCGCAGACACTGGGAGAACACGGAGCGTCTACGCAGAAAAGCCCCTCCCCCAAGTTGGAATCCAATCAGGAACCCTGGTTCGCTCATGAATCGCTCACCACTGCGCCACCCAGCCCCCCATGCCGGATTCAAAATCCCGTCTTGGATCGACGTCTTCCTTACCTTGCTAGTTTCTCCCCCTCGGTTTTCCCCCGGCAAACTGGATCCAACCCGAATTTCACAGCAAATGCACCCATTACACCTGATGCATCACAATCATTTCAGCGGGCAGCGTAATGACGTTGCACATTAAGCCGGCCGAGTGCTTTTAAAGTCACCGTTCACTTTGCATAAAAAGCCAAAATGAAATGGATCCGCTCCAAAAAGCAGATAAAAAAGCGTGTCTTGTAATGAATTTAGGAGCTTCTTTACCGGAACAAATGGAGGGAAGTCCACGAGTCGGCCCCATCCCGACAGTTCCGCAGTGCTTCGCACGTACGCGAAGAAGCGTTCCCGCCGCGTGACGCGTCGCATTAGCATGTTGCTGAGGCAGTGCTTCGAAGCGACCCGGGCCGATAAACGAGGAATCACAGACAAAATTCCAGAGGCTTGAGAACCCAATCACCACAAATTTCACAGCTCATTACCGTTCACACGTTCATATTCAAATGGTCCAAACGAAAACTGGTGTTCTCACCCATAGAACGTTTGTCCTCTCGGCCAAGAGGCTTGGTAACGTTCATCCAGGATATTCTATTATTCCCCGCTCACTGATTGAAACAGCTTAGCTGTTATTTTGGATTCCGAGTCCAAGTGCGGTCACGTCGCCCTGATATCTGCCACGCTCCATTTCCATCTTCGGTCTGATGTTGTCTCCAACGGGAGCAATTTCTCAGGGGGAAGGAGGAAGGGACGGGGAGGGGGCATTGCATTTGCCCAAAATCAATCAGTGCAGACCCGGGTAAACGCCTGAATCTGGATCACGATTTAAAGCCGACAGGCCCGGGAGAACCAAAACTACGTTCCCTTGAACGCATTTCAGGGTTTTCACGGCAGATTTCACTTTTACGCCATTATTATCTGCAGGCCTGTTGTTATTTTTTATTCCATCTGTCGGGGCAGCTGTTGCTCCTGTCGCCCCTGAGGCTCGGTTAGCAGTCTCTTCAATCGAATGGGTGGCGGTTCAATTCCCGGCTTCTCCTGTCTGGGCGCCAAAGCGTGCTCGTGCAAGACACCCAACTCCAAGTAGCTCCTGATGGCCCAATAGTTAGGGCCTTGTTAGCTGCGCTGTGTCAGTTGCGTGTGAATGGATGAATGCTATCCGTAGAGCCTATCCCAGCTGTCGTTGGGCGAGAGGCGAAATTCCGCAGCCAGTCAATCACGGGGCCACAAATAGAGACATTCAACTATTCACCCTCTTATTTACAGGTCAGGGAGGCATACAACTGTTCACCCTCTCTCTCACATGGGAACAATTTCAGGCCTCTGATTCACCTAAAGCATGTTTTTGGTCAGTGACATGTAGTCTTATGTATATGTCGGGGCGGCAGAAGCTCACCTGGTGAAGGGGGCGTCCCCTCAAATTGGAAGGCTGCTGGTTTGCCGCTCTTCCTGTATGTGTCCTAGACACCAAACCCAAAGCTGCTCCAGATGGTCTGGTTAGCACCTTTCATTGTGGCTCTCCCATGTGTGAATGGGGGACTGCTCTTTAGCCGCAAGGGCTTCGAAACCCCAAGATTAGCATCACCGGTCTTGACATTGACACTTCCCTGGGGTCCTTTCCCCGTCTCCCTGGATTTTTACAAGTGACACCCTGATTTCGGGCACGAGGCAGGCGGCTCCCGACCCTCTCGGACCGCAAAATTTGTTAAAAATGTCTCAAAAAATTTAGTTAAAAGCAAAACAAACCAGGTTGCTGCAGACCCTTCAGTTTTTACGGGTCTGCTTCTTCTCAACGACAGTCCGAAACCAAATTTGAGGAATTTTTTTTGCTTATTTATTTATTTGTTAAATCCAAGCTCCCGTTTTAATAACAGGTTCTGTTTGGGGGAAAAAAAAAAAGAGAGACCCGCCTCGACTATTGTTTGGCGTTGAGTAAACCCATGCTTAAAATAAAATTTAAAAAAGCCTTCTGCTGTGCAATGCAGTCATTTAGCATTCGCAGCTTCTTTGCACAGAAACGTATCCATTCCCTGGGCTTCTCTTTCAAAGGTCTAGATTCCAGCGTCTGGCCGAGGCGCTGTGTGTGTCTTCACTGGCGGGGGCGGCATTCCATCCTTCTGTTGTGACTGTCGCTGGCCCTCGCGGTCATGTTGCCGCGAGCGGGCGAGCTAGCGGTGGCCTCGCACCGGCCACGCCGCCGATCGCCCTCCAATAAAAACAGCATCCCGCCGCGCGTCTGCGGCGGAGGGCACGGCGGGATTATGGAATCCATATGCCAATCCAGAATTCGAAACTTCTCGGGGTGAGACGGCGATTGGCTCGGGTGGAATTAGGAGCGGTCGGTCGGGGTGAAGGTTTGTTTTAGGTTCAGGTAAGGAGAAACACATTGAGCTCAACACCAGAAGCCGGGGTTTCTGTGGGTGTGCTGTCAGCGGGTCAGGATCACGGCTCTCCCTTGCGTGGCGGCGTTGGAGGTATCCGTCTCTTTTGCTCGCGAGGGGCGGGAAAAAAAAAAGGGTTCTTGCACGGAAATAGTGGAAAACTATCGTCAGGACGACCCCGAAGTGTCCGGCACATTCCTGGTACAAATCAATGCTCGGTGTCGACAGTTGGCTGGAGCTGCCAGGCATCCCGACGAACTTTCCGGAGCTGGAGAGCCTTGTCTGGTCTTTGTATGTCAACATCTCGCCAACCGAGCACGAATTTCCCCGTCAAGCCGTTTCGCCACATCGCCGAGGCCTCGGGCCCAGGGGGACCTCCTGACCGTTTCACGTCGGATTGATCCGGTGAGTGGAAAGGAGTTCTCCGTGGAGTGGAGACTTTTTTCTCTGCGTGGAGACGTGGCCTTCTCGTTCCAAACCATCACAACTCCTTCCAATCAGCACGGTCGCTGATCTGTCATCATGCTGACAAAGAGCCAGTCAGACAGAATCGACATCCACCAGAACATTAAGTAGGGAGATGCTTTTTTTATCATCAGATGCTTTTAACATTCAACATAAAGAGACCATTCACCCTCTCATCCACGTCATATAGAGACAAAAAACATGAACTTTATTATTCACCTGTCATATTTGGACATACAAACATTCACTCCTTCATTCAAACATCATATGAGATGTACAACATTCACCCTCTCATTCACATGTCATGAAGACATACAATTATTCACGTCATATAAAGACTTACAATGATTCCCCCTCTCATTCACATGTCATATAAATACATACAATGATTCACCCTCTCATTCACATGTCATATAAAGACCTACAGTGATTCACCCTCTCATTCACATGTCATATAAAGACATATAATAATTCACCCTCTCATTCACATGTCATATAAAGACATACAATGATTCACCCTCTCATTCACATGTCATATAAAGACATATAATAATTCACCCTCTCCTTCACATGTCATATAAAGACATATAATAATTCACCCTCTCCTTCACATGTCATATAAAGACCTACAGTGATTCACCCTCTCATTCACATGTCATATAAAGACCTACAGTGATTCACCCTCTCATTCACATGTCATATAAAGACATACAATAATTCACCCTCTCCTTCACATGTCATATAAAGACCTACAGTGATTCACCCTCTCATTCACATGTCATATAGAGACATACAATGATTCACCCTCTCATTCACGTCATCTAAAGACATACAGTGATTCACCCTCTCATTCACATTTCATAAAGCAACCATTCACCCACAAACAGCCATTCACTCCTTCATTCCCACGTCATATGAGAGGTACAACATTCACCCTCTCATCTACACATCATGCACAGACATACAAATGTTCACTCACTCATTCACACGTCATAAAGACGCCATTCACACATCATACAGAGGCATTCAACCATTCACCCTCTCATCCACATGTCATCTAGAGACAGTTATTCACCCTCTCATTCACATATCATGCAGAGACATACAACCATTCACTCACTCATTCGCATGTCATAAGGATGCCGTTTACACATCGTAAAGCAACCATTCACCCTCTTATTCACATGTCATGCAGAGACGGAACTGTTCATTCACTCATTCATTCAGACATCTGAGCAATTCGGGGTCTCCAATGGACCACCTGGATGATTTTGGAACTGTTGGAGGAACCCGGAGGAACCCCACGGAGACTCTTGGTCTGTTTGCAAAGCTATCCGTGAGCATTGCTGTGTTCATCCATCCATCCCGTCATCCATGCACCCGGTCCAGTTCTGGCGTCCCTCCGGCATGTTCTGGGACTTCCCCGGGGGGTTCCCCCTCCCCACACACACACACACACACACAGTCGGGACGTGCTTGGAAGACCTCGTGTCCCGACCAGATGCCCGAGCCACCGCATCTGGTGGAGCGGCGGCTCTCCTCCTCCTCGTATCTGGGTGTTGCGGTCCCTGCCCACGGCTCCATCGAGTAGATGAATGAGTGAGTGAGGACGGCTAATCTGCACGAGTCATGAAAAGGGGAAAAAAAAAAAAAAAAAGAATTGGAGAGAGAAGCTTCCAGAGAAGGTCAACTGAGCTCATCGGCCCACCGACGCGTGACGCCCCAAAACCAAGACGCCCCCCCCGCTGACCCAAAAACCCCAGATATGTATTTTTCTATCACCTTGTTCTTTGTGTGTGTTCGCGAATGTGTGTGCGAGGGGGGGGAGAGAGAAAGCCTGCGTGTGTGTGTGTGTGTGTGCTTGTGTGTGTGTGTGTGTGTGTGTGCGTGCGTGTGTGTGGGCGCAGGCCAAGGCTTAAAGAGGCCCGGGGATGAATATGTAGAGCAGATGTAGCAGCTGAGCTCAAAGGCCTCAAAGGCCTGGTTTGACACCGTAGGAAATGAAAGACGGCAAAGCGTCTGCGGGATCGCCAGGTTGAACTAATAACCGAGATGTTAAAAATGATATAAACATATAGAGAAGTAAAAATGCTTGACCCCTCTGGAGGAGCGTTTCTGTCTAACAGGATAACGCGGGCGGCTGCCATGAGTCTGGGAGCGCACATTTACGACTTCCCCGTTTAATTCCTGTTTCTAACATAAAGGCATTTGTAATATAATAAATGCCAGTGAGTTTTTCGAGGGGGGAAAATATATAATTCATTCCAGTCGGGTAATTTATTCCATTTGTTTGGTCACAAAGCGCTTTGGTCCGGCCTGCGGGAGCCGAGGAGACAACCGTCTCGCGAAGAGCCGAGCGGACTGGCCGCCGATCAGTCGGCTCCCCCGGCGCACAAATGAGTAAAGCGAGTCTCTGTCGTTTCGACGAGGCCTGCCCGGCCCGCGGCTCACCCGGAGAATACCAGGAAACTCCCCGGCAGCGTTTCACCTCCGGGCTCCCGGCGTTCTGTCTCTCCTCTCCGTGACAGAGATTTCTTTTTTTTTTTTTATGTCATCCAAAAAACACTCTTTTGCCATAATATAATAAAAAAACTACACACTCATGCATTAGGATGCTGTGAAACGAAGCCTTTCTGGGGGGCGTGAAATGACTTTTGGGGACGGTGGTCGGGTTTTTTTTTGAGGAAGGTGACGTGAATTTGCAAAGAAAGCAAGAACGGTTTACTGCATAATAGATTTCATCAGCGCGTGAGAAGAAATCTTTTCTTTGTGGTTTGATTTCTCCGGGAGCATCCCCGCGCCCTCCCACCGCACGAGTTGGCTGCTTTTAAAAACCCCCAATGGCTTTGCGGCAGCTCGTCCATCTGGCCGGCCTGGTTCTCCCGGGCCTCTCCTCCTCGTCAACCCCAGGGTCCCAAAGGAAACTGTCCGCCGGGGGGGCCTTTTCATTTGGTGCACCAGCAACGACAGGGAGAAGCCTGCTTTGGTGGTCCCTTCACGCAAAGATGGAAACCCACTTGGTGGAGACCCGCCATACGAGTCCTGTTGTTGAGGTTATCATTCATTCAGTCATTTGGAGCAGTGCCTTGGTTGGTGCATGACTTGTATGACTCGATATCAGACCACATTTGGCCCCTTTGGGCGTCCCCGTTCGGCCCGCGCGGGTTCATTCTAGTCGAAAATCTTCTTGTCGAGCCAGCAGGACTTGAACTTCCTCACTTCTAATGACCTGTGGGGAGTTTCCGAACATCACTGCCAGGGTTGTGGGCGGGTCTACATTATGGTGGCTTGTTATGTAAATGGAAGAGTTGGTCGGCAGAAACACGGTCTACGGGGGTTGTTATGCTAACGGAGTTACCTAATAATAATAATTTATACTTTATTAATCCCTCATGGGGACATTCATTCTCTGCATTTAACCCATCATGGATGAACCATGAGCAGTCGGCTGCCGTCTAGCAGCGGCAGTGGAGCAATTAGGGGTTCAGTGTCTTGCTCAACAACATTTCGACACACCAGGAGGAGCCGGGAATCGAACCAGGAATGTTCGGTTCCAAGGACGATCGCTCTACATCCTGCGCCGCGTCGCCCCTGCCTTACCTATGAATGCGTGTCATCCCCAAAAGTTGCTTCTTTGCCACCACAAGAAGATTTCAACGAGAATTCACCACGACCTTGATGACTGAGAACCTCCACAAACAATAACAAAAACATTTACTCCGCTCATGTCATTGAAGTGCATTGGTTTTCTGTTATCGTTGGTTCGGCCCTCCAACGGCGTTCAGGTTTCTCATTTGGCCCCTTGCAACAATGAATTACAATTACAATTACTGATCTATATGATGTGTAATGAGAGGGGGAATGGTTGTAGGCGTCTATGTGACGTGGGAATGAAAAGGTGAATGTTGCAGGTCTCTTTATGTGGCCCTGATATCGATCCGTGGTGAACCCCCTCTCTCGGCTTGATTCCCCCACAGCCATCTCTGCATGATAAGAGGTACAGATAATGAATGGATGCATAAATTAATGAACAATTTTTGGGCTCCAATGAACCCCCTGCATGTTTTTGGACTGTGGGAGGAACCAGGAGAACCCTAAGGAACCCCACGAGTACACGGGAAGAACGTAAAAAAGCCAACCCACACCATCTCCAGCGGGAGATGGGAATCCTCATTAGAAAAAAAAAGATGGCCACTTAATGGCAAATCTGCAGTTCACCGGAAAAATCACCAGAATGACGTGGAAGGTTTGCCGCAGGTATGAATGTCGTCGCAGCCGCGGAGACGTCGGCTTACATTCGGAAAAGAGACCAAAACGAGCTTCTTCTCCTCCGACGTGGGTCAGAGCAGTGAGGGCAAACATCGCCGAGAAGCAGATTTCCATTGGCATCCCGTCGGTGTCTGTCTTATTTCATCTTCTTATCACTGACAGATTCCCCGTCGCCCGTCTTCCAGCCCCCCCCCCCCCGATCGGCGGCGCGGCGTTTGCTATCAATTGAAACCATGTGTCCCGTATTAAGCACTTCC
This sequence comes from Fistularia tabacaria, assembly GCA_901007705.1. Taxonomy (NCBI): domain Eukaryota; kingdom Metazoa; phylum Chordata; class Actinopteri; order Syngnathiformes; family Fistulariidae; genus Fistularia; species Fistularia tabacaria. The sequence continues at coordinate 11,621 of CAAKHD010009905.1, read as the reverse complement.
CTTCCACTTCAAATAAATCAGCCGTAGTTGACATTCTGACTCCGTGGTAACTATATATGGGTGTGTCGTGGATCATAAACAGGTTATTTCTTTTTTCGGGGGGGGGGAGTTGGTCGGAATATCTGGTTTGATTAATCCGCCGCCGTTTCCAATTTCGCCGCCGGTTTGACGTTTTGTTCTTAAAAATAAAAAAAAAAAAAAAAAAACCTTTCATGCTTTTTCCGGGGCGAACGCCCAAATTGGGGAAGGGGGGGGGGGCGGGGGGGGGGGGGGGGGGCGAGTTTTTGGGGGGGGGTTTAAAAAGGGCCCCCCCCCCCCCCCACCCCCCCCCCCCCCGCCCCGCTGGGGGGAGGGGGGGGGGGCTGCAGCCCGGCCTACTCGCTCGCTCGCAAAGCCCCGCTGATGCTTCCCTGTGATGAACTAATCTCCGAGGTGAGGGTCAGGCTACAGGAGAGGATGACACGCCTCTGACTCTCCTCATCCATCCAGGCCTTTCATTACGAACCCCCGTGCTGCTCCTTCTTCCATGAAACCCCAGCCTCGTAGCCTCAATCTCAACCTCAGCCCAGGGCTCTGAGACAACCAGGCGGCCAGACCCCTTGGAGCGGCACGGTGCCTTTGTGTGGCTGCACTCCCTCGCTTGTCTGCCTCCCATTATTCCCCCCCCCCCGCCCCCTCGCTGGAGCTCCAAATCAAAGCCAGCTCACATATGAAATGCTTTTGAGGTTTAAAGCTTAACTATACCGCTATTACAACTACTGCAGCTACTATTACCGACGCCGCGTGATGGAGCGGCGTCCCCGCGCCTCGGCCCCGAGGCTGCACCGCGCCAATACGGTGGCGCTGAGTCGCGCTAATGTCACCAATTGGATTTGAGCCTGAGCTGATGCAGTTACAGGACCGCAGCCATCCCAGACCCAACGCGGGGCGATACGGTTCATTCTTCCGACCGGTGTCCGGGAGGCTGATCCTGCACCCGGGTTTGCTGGAGGCGGACCGGTCGGCAGGGGAGGACCCGGGACAACCATTCATCCTCTCATTCACATGACCTAGAGACACACACAGTTCACTCCTTCATTCACACATCAGACACGTTCAACCATTCACCCTCCCATTCAAATGGAATATAAAGACACAAGCGTTCATTCTCTCATTCACATGTCAAATAGATCATTCATTCACTCGTCATATAGAGACAAACAACCATTCACCCTCTCATTCACACATCGTATCGAGTCACACAACCATTCAGTCTCCCGTTCTCGTGTCCTACAACCATTGACTCTGTCATTCACATGTCCCATAGATCATTGATTCACACTTCATATTGAGACGGATGATAATTCACTCCCTCATTCGCACATCAGACACATTCAGCCATTCACCCTCTCATCCACGCGTCCTACAACCATTCACTGCGTCATTTCCATGCCATATAGATCATTCACTCGCTCATCACATCGTCACACAACCATTGACCCTCTCGCTCGCACGTCATATGAAGGCATGCAACCATTCACCCTCTCATAGAAAGTCATTCAACCATTCACCCTCTCATTCACACGTCCTACAACTATTCACTCCATCACTCACGTCATATAGATCATTCATTCACATGTCATTTAAAGGCATACAACCGTACACTCACTCATTCACTCATCATATTGTCTAACAATCATTCACCCTTTCATTCAAACGTCCTACAGAAATTCACTCTGTCATTCACATGTCATAAAGATTATTCATTCACACATCGTACGGCCATGCAAACAATCACCCTCTCATTCACACGTCATATAAAGGCATACAACCATACACTCACTCATTCACTCATCATATTGTCAAACAATCATTCACCCTTTCGTTCAAACGTCCGACAGCAATTCACTCTGTCATTCATATGTCATTATAAATCATTCATTCACACGGCATATGGTGACGAACAATAATTCACTCCCTCATATACCCATCAGTGACATTGAACCGTTCACCCTCTCATTCACACGTCATATAAAGACACACAACCGGCCACTCTCTTCATTCATGCCTCCTACAACATTCACTCTGTCATTCACACATCATGTAGATCATTCATCCTCTCATTCAAATGTTCTCCAAACATCCACTCTGTCATTCACATGTCACATTGATCGTTCATTCGCTCATCATGTATCGACGTTTAACCATTCAGCCTCTCATTCACTCATCATATAGTCGTACAACCATTCACCCTCTCATTTACGTGTCCTACAACATTCACGTCACATAGATCATTCATTCACTTATTCACACAGAGACAAACAACCATTCACCCTCTCATCCACACATTCTCAGTCTCCAATATTTTTTTTTGGGGGGGGGGGGGGGTGGAGGGGCTGTGGGAGGAAAACGTAGCGTAGTTTATTAGCATTCTTAGCATGAATGGCTCTTCGGGAAGGTGCGTTGAATCCCAGCCGGTGCGCCGACCCCTCATCAGCCCTTTGCTTTGGTGGAGATGGATTGACATCAGGTCACGTAATGACGATGGATGCTTTCTGATTTTTTTTTTTTTTTTTCACGTTCACGGTGCCCTTTTTAATAAATATTTTCAAGTCTGTCAGTTAATTCAGAAAATTCCGTCGATGAACTCTGTCCGGAAAAATAAACAGGGCAGCCACAGCAGTTGGCCCTGGATGGGGAGTTGTTATTTTGCGCGGCCCATTGGCAGGGACCCGCCGCAGAAATATTGCTTATTTTGCTTCGTTTCAGAGTCGAGCTTCTGACAGTTTATGTAAAAAAAAAAAAAAAAAAAAAAAAGGAAAACAACAAAAGGCGAAGACAAAAAAAAAATTTCCTCCAAGAAAACCAGAAAAAAAAAACCCCATGG